>JAENPR010001726.1:0-118892 GCA_018135685.1 Themeda triandra
TTTATAAGTTTTTTTCACTATGTGAGAATGTTATCTTTTTATTTTAGAATGCTTGAGGCCGAGCTATCTTATTACCCCTTGCAAATCAAGGGTTTTTTTTTTTTGTTTTGGCCTCGCTGTAAATTAATTTGCTAATGCCACCCCTTGGATTGGCTGCATCACGATTCAATTTGCATGTGCTGGCCTCAATTTGGATCCTCCAACCATTGAGTGCTAAGGTTTGGTGGACACATGGTAGGAGTAACTAAGAAATCGAGAAGAGTTGAGACGAGAGAGGTGTGAGGAGTGAGATGGGTGATGACGCGAGAGAGAGCCAACGCAAGGACGTTGCTAGAGAGGAGCCAACGCAAGGATGTTGCTAGCTTGCTGTCTTCTAGTTGGATGTTAAGCATCTCCACTAGTCCCTCAATTCTTATCAAATAAGAAAAAGTGTATGGTAAGGGATTTGAGAGCTCCGGCAAATCCCTGTTCTAGCTCTTAAGTAGATTTTTTGTTTGACCCCTCAAAATCCATCCTCAACCCCCTCAAAGATGAGAGAAATCTTCCTTTGCCCAATACTTGGGATTTTTTTGGTGCGAGTCTAACCATCTAAATCCACAATTGTAATGGCCCTAGCCCACATCCACCCCTGCCCTTGTCTTCGTCTCCCACGAGCACAACGATTTGTGGAGAAAGGAAGGCCGTTGCTATTGTTGCTTTGCATAGTTAGATTTGCAGAAGGAAAAGAGGAGACTTTGTGGTGTAGATAGATTTAGGTCCCACGAGAAGGCTAGATGCTAGATTTTTTGCACTAGGAGAAGAAGAAATTGGAGAGGAGATATTTTAGCTATAGAGTGGATTCGGCAATGCACGTTGGTCAAAGGATCGATTCACCATCTTAGATGGGAAAAGGGTCAATATACATTTCCATAAATTTGAAACAAACTTGTAGTACAATTAGATAGGCACAGTTTTCAAAACTAGATCCTCTGGGTTTGTTAAGAAAACATCAACTAAATGTAATTTGTTCTCATTTTTGTTTCGCATGAGGAGGTTATGATTCATATCTAAGTGAAGTATTCAACTCTCATACACAACCTACACTTAATAATTACATACACAGAAAAGGAAAACCAAGAACAAGCAAACAAAGAGGAGACACGTCCATTTGTCTACTAAAGTTCAACATTTAATTTTGCCAAAAAAACTTCCAAAGTAATGCTTAAATCTCACAAAGAAAAGTTGTGCGAGTCATGTTGGAGTTAACAATCGCCAAAGGAGGGGAGTAGGCATCCAATGAATTAGTTTTGTTGGGTAAGCACTGCATTCTAGATGCACTGGTGCATCACAAGTTCATCCATGAATTTCAGTGGAATCACTCTGTTCCTCATGATTGTTCTAATTCTTATCTTGTTTGCTGAGGTGATGGAGAATCAACCCAATATATTCCATAAATCAAACCGACGAGTGATAAGATGGATTGGACCACCCCATTTCTCAAACCAAGCACACAACTCAAATCCACGGATCCACCGCCTTCCAAAAACTAGCTGTTACACTATGTAAGTGAAAGCTAATCAAATTCTTAGGCTCTAGAAACTAGGCCCCGGCATTTCAAAGTAAACTAGCCATTGCACATAACACTACAAGAACTAAACCTTGATTTATAGAATTGGGTCCTCTAGATTTGCTAGAATCATCACACTTGGCTTGCTAATTGATTAGGTGTCTCTCAACTTCTCACAAAGGTTATTGGTTTAGTGTCTCGACTTCTCACAAAGGTTTCCTTGGGCATTTAGACTTGTTAAACAAGTCACTATTGCATCTCTCATAATAGAGTTATTGAATGCATGAGGCCCTAATTCAAGTTCCGATCATTGATGAACACAAGGATGTGTTGAAACTTTGTTTTGTAGGGTCATAATTAGGATCTATTCACTTTGTAGGCACATGGTTTTCTTGCATCCCTAGTGATTTGATTTGGCGTATGTGCAAGGATAATTCATGAAGTCTAAAGAGATGGTAGTGTCCAAGTGCATTTTTAGTGGTTGGGTCACTTACACCTAGTGTTAGGATTTTTGTTCATTTTTGGTGGTACTATTAGGAAGTCTCGAGACTAGTAGCTTTGTCAAAATTAGAGTCAAGAGCATTTTTATGCACACATGAGAGTTCCTCCAAACAGAGTTAATTAAGAATGGCTGGAACAAATAGAGT
This sequence comes from Themeda triandra, assembly GCA_018135685.1. Taxonomy (NCBI): domain Eukaryota; kingdom Viridiplantae; phylum Streptophyta; class Magnoliopsida; order Poales; family Poaceae; genus Themeda; species Themeda triandra. Next base: position 2,194 of record JAENPR010001726.1, read on the forward strand.
TTACGTGAAGGGATCTAAAAGAAGTTGAATTGGACAAGACCTAATTTCAAATGGAGCCATAATTTAACTTTAAACTACACCAAATCAGTTGATCAAGGCCATTGGATCATCAGGACACTGTTCATACAAAATTGTTATGTGCACGGTATGAAGGCACTGCGTGGATTGAGAAATGATCCATGGCATTTTGATGTGAGGATTTGAGTTACTACATTCTCCCTCCGTATTGGTAAAGAAAGTCGTTTTGGACATGGTTTGAGTCAAACATTGAAAATATAAATCATCAATAACTTTTAAGTTGTTGAGTTTGTAAATGTGAAAATTATATGAATAGATTTATTTTAAAAAATACTTTCATAAAAGTATAGATATATCACATCTTCATATATATTTTTATAATAACAAGAGGTCAAAGTTATTGTGTTTTGGAGACCTGTCGCTGTCCTAAACGACTTCTTTTACCAATACGGAGGGAGTACTTGTTAAAAGTGCACAATATGGTTTGGTGGCACCTTGTGGGCTTGACGTATCATCTGCTATTCAACTGCTAGTTCAACTCAGACGCCATATCATTGTTGCATAACTCAAAATGACCAATACATAGTTGCCCCTCAACATGACTAATTATTTCAAGTCCTTTCCAATACCCCAAAGCTAGCTACTAAATAAATGTGTTGCATTCTATAAAAACAAAATCCAAACCAAATCTTTTACATTGATTCAAGTAAAATTCCATATGTTACGATAATCTCATAACTATCTTAGAGCTACAATAAGTATACATAGACTTTTGTAACTTAGAAGCAAATGTATCGGTACGTTGCACGGAATCCAATACATATTGTAATGGACTCTGTATCAACATAGGATGTGAATTGTTCTACCTTGTATGAGCACAGGTCATGACCATGAGATACGTGGGTACAAGGACAATTTGGGAAGTAAAATAAATGGGTTGGAAGAAACTCTACGCTCTTTAATATTAGGTAGAGATAAGTTCCACCGAACCAATTCTTTGATTAGATACCATGTTACTTCTATATTATTCTGTCATAGTTTCTTTGTTCCAACAAAAGTATTTTATCTTGGCTCGAGTGTTGTGATTGACGCCTCATTTTTTGACTTAATTGTTGGCTCGCGGTTTCTCTAAAACCTCCTTGATGGATATTTGAATCATTGTTGATATCTTGTATGCAAAATGCCGGCTTTGACGGAATTCGGAGAGAGGAAGTACCAGTACTAAGAATGAGATTTATCTCCGACGTTGTTGGTCTATCTACTGGGTTCTCTTGAATACATAGCAGTCCGATGTGAACACATGTCTGTACTTGATCTTCAGAGAAGCTACTAAGGAATGGATCAACTATCTCTAGAGTTCTTCCATTAACCCACTTCTCCCATACCTGCATTATTGGATGGGTGATTTCTTATTGTACACGAAATTAGATATATATATCAATGGAGATTATAAATGTTGTTACTACTTACAGTAGCTAAGAGGTCAACAGACTGCTCGAAATTAAGGAAGGCACAACTTCTTGTTCCTGTTATGATCTCTAGAACCAAACACCAAAGCTAAATACATCTGATTTCGTGGAATATTGCCCGCGCATGACATATTCCGGTGCCATGTATCCACTGTAGGAAGATTTAATGGACCGTTACTGCTATTGTGCAGCCATGTTTTGTTATTAAATTTAATTAATTCGTGCATGGTTGAATTCACTTACAATGTTCCGCAACGCGATTGGTAACATCCTTTGTTTGGTCTTGTTCAAACAGTCTTGCTAAACCGAAGTCTGAAATTTTTGGATTCATATCCAAGTCTAAGAGAACATTGCTTGCCTTGAGGTCTCGATGGATTATCTTCAACTGTGAATCTTCATGAACATATTGTAATCCTCGAGCAATTCCACTTATTATTCTAAACCTTTCCCCCCCAATCAAGATCCTTGCTCTTCTCAGGATCTGCCATTGAAATAAAGAACCTTGGCTCATTAGTCTGAGACTGAGTGTCATTTAATTAGCTACAAGATACTGTAATATTGATATGAAACTTTACCAAAGAGGATTGTGTCAAGGCTTCTATTAGGCATGTATTCATAGACAACAAGTTTCTCATGTTCCTCCAAGCAAACTCCGACAAGCCTTACAAGATTTTTGTGATGAAGCTTAGCAACCAAAACAAGCTCATTCTTTAGCTCCCCTATTCCTTGTGTCGAACCTTCTGAGAGCCTCTTTACTGCTATCTGTTCACCACCTGGGAGAGCTCCCTGTGCAAGTTGTCATAGCTACAGCTAAAAGAAATATTGATTTAAAGGTACGAAGCTCTAATTTTTATGAGAAAGTTGCACAGAAACTCATTATTTTTTTTGTATCTTGCTTTCATTTATGTCTCTAATATTAAAAATTCTTATGTTGTTGGATCCTTAAATATAATATGAATAATAGAATAAATGTACCAAAGGGAAGAGATTGCTGACATGACCTAGGATAATGTTCACTTGATCCAATTAGGGTCCGTTTTTCCAATTTTCTACCCACAAGTTGGAATAGACGTGGTAATGGATTATGATCCAAAATAAATATATAAATCTAACTAAAAATCTGAAGTATCCAAATACTAAATGACTAATGCAGTACTACACAATCCAATCCAATCAAATCAAATCCTCTAAGTTTAATTCCATCCAATATGATCCAGTAAATAACAAAACTATTATAGCTACATATATATATTTGTATATTCTACAATATGCCGATGACACAATAAATTTTGTTTATGGAACATGACCTGGAGAGTACTCATAACATGAAACCGTTGCTTTGTGCAATTGAGAAACCATTAGGTTTCAAAATTAGTTTTCATAAGAGTGAATTATTCTAGTTTGGAAAACCATAATTTTTATAGGAAAAATACACTGAACGAATATTTGGTTTCATAATGGGATATTTTACCTGTCGTTACATGACCATACCTAATCACTCTATGAAACTGAGAGATGACATCCCCACTTGGAAGGCCAACCTCCCGAACCATGCTGGCCGGACCACTCTGGTCCGCTCCACGTTATCGGCCATTCCAAGGCACGTCTCCATCTGTTGCTCGCTCTCGGCATGGGCGATCAAGGCTATCGACAAGGCCGACGCGGTTTTCCTTTGGGCCGGCTCGAGGTGGCCACGCGGCATGTGCAAGGTGGCATGGCCAGTCGTTTCCTCACCGCGCGAGTTGGGTGGACTGGGGGTACCCGACCACCGCTACCTCGGCTTCGCGCTGCGGCTACGCTGGGAGTGGAAGCGCCGTGAGTCGCCGGATGCGGCTTGGGCCATGTTGCCCGCACCACTGGAGCAAAAGGTTGCACACATGTTCAGGCTTCGACCACGTTCGTGGTAGGTGATGGCGCGCTAGCCTTGTCTCGACGGACTCCTGGCGCCGGAGGGCCGGCCGTGCCTTTTGGGCGCCGCCCGTGTTCCGGCCGTCCCCAGCGGTGGCGCGCCGCGTCCGTCCGCGACGCCCTCCACGATGCCAAAGTGGGCATGGGACGGACATGCGGCCACGACGACAACGCACATGACTCGGTTCCTCGGCTTTGGACGCTCTTGGAGAACGTCCAGCTAGTACCCGCGCACAGACAAAATGCTTTGGCGTTGGAGCCCGGATGGCTTACACCAGCCGCCTTGGCTTACGCGCTTTGAAGGCCGCGTCCCTATGCGCGGGGCCAAGGAGCTTTGGTCCGTCCGCCGCCCACCAAAGGTCAAGTTCTTGGGTAGCACTCCATGGCCGCCCGTGGACACTCGAGCGGCGCAAGCGGCACGGACTTCGGACTCACACTTGTGCGCTCCGTGACCGGCAGCCCCGAGCATATGGATCACCTCTTGCTCGCCCCGCCCATACTCCAGAGGTTTGGTACGGCGTGCTGCGCCACCTAGGCCTCGAGCTTCTTGCGCCCCGCATGCAGGATCTCCCCGCTCGACGGTGGCTCGACAAGAGGCCCGCCGTGGCAGCCGGGCCGCGAAGGGGCTTTGATCCCTGTGCTGTCCTCCTCACGTCGTGGATGATCCGGGAAGGAGCCTGGAAGGAGCGAACAGACGCACTTTCGACTGGTTTGCCTCCACGCCGCACTCGCTTCTCGGTAGGATAACGGACGAGGCGGACGACCGGGGTGGCGTCGGGCTTCGCGGGACTTGGTCACGCTTGTAGCTGTCTAGACCGCGTACTACGCTTTAGAGCACACTAGTTCGGCTAGAAATGTACAAACACCGGCTCCGCCGTTTAAGCCGGCGCCTTCCACGTAACGTGTGTCGTCCGCCGTACCCGCAACCCGCTCGCCGCCGGGACGGGCGGAATGTAACTTAAACTCTCTTCTTCTTGTGCGTACGTGCGGCGCACGTTTTCGAAAAAGAACTGAGAGATGATGATTGACAAAGATTAGAGGAACGGCTTGAGAAAAAATCTAATCTAACAGCTGAAACGGCAAACACCTTTTACAGCATGCGGGCATCTCATACTAACTAATTCAATGTTTAGTAGCATGGTTTTGTATATGATGTATTTCTTGCTCTCGTGTCGCCTCCCACGAGGGCGGCTCGGAGGCCAACCATAGCCACCGCACTCCCTCTCCTTCACCCTCCTCCGCCGCGCCGCAGGCTTGAGCCGCGGGTGGCCGCGCGGCCCGCCAGGACGGCGGCGGCGGGGCACTTCTTCATCCGTGGAGTGGCAGCGCGCGGGGTGTCACAGCCGGCGGGCGTCGACGACCTCGGGCCACGTGGGGCTCGGATTGACAAGCCGACTGGTGCTGCGGCGCGGCCGGCCAGAGTCCCAGGCGGGGGCGGCGGATTATTCATCGTCACTTCCTCCCATCCTCGCATGGCGGCGCCGACGGGGTCGTTCAGGGCCCGAGTGGTCGGATCCGACGCCATGGCGGCTGGATCCGGTCCCCTTGGTGGGGGCGGTGCTGTTGGCCGGCCATGGTGGGGCGGCGGCCTCTTCCAGGGCCCGTGGACTGGGGGCATTGGCCACGGTGGTAGTGCTTGTGCGCCTAGCACGGCTATTATACTTCCCTGTCGGCAAGGTTGCGTTTCTAGTAGTGTGGTTGCCAGTGTTGGATGTGTGTGCATCGTGGCGGTGACCTTGCTAGTGGTGTTTTCGCCTTTCGCTATGGGCATCTTGTTGGTGGTGCCCAGTTTTCGGATCTAAGAGTTGGCGGTCTTCGTGGCCGGATCCAGCGATGGACCACTTCGCTGGCGTTGTGGCGTAACTGCGTGGTTCTGGATGGATGTTGAGTTCACCATCAGGCTCCGACGGCGGTGACGCATGTGGGCGCCATGTTCCTCGTTGGAGGCGTCGTCTCTCCTTCAAGTGGATGTCTCCGGGTGAAAACTAACACCAGTCTTTGGTGGGGCGATGATGGCATTTTTGGATGTCATTTTCTCATTGGAGACGTTGCTTTTGGAAGATCCCTTTGGATTGTCGGCTTGGAAACGACTTTGAGATGGTGGTTTCAGTGCACATGCTTCTGGTGCTTTATGCAGTTGCTAGGTGAAAGTATTCGGAGTCTCCAATCCATCTTCAATGGTGCTTGGTGTCCATCGTTTCAGTACCTTTATTGGGTCTGACAAGTGTGTTTGGCGGCTTCATCTTGACGGTGGTGATCTTACTCTAGTGGAGTTTTATTCTAGGAGTTGATTTCACGGTGCAAGTGAGAGGTCGAGTAGAACTACCTGAGCTTCTTGATGGGGATGTATTTTTCTTTCTTTTTTCTTGAGTATTGTAATCTTTTGTCCGATTCTACCCACGGGTAGATGAAGCCGGATAGTTTCTATCCATTATCTAAAAAATATGATGTATTTTTACGGTGCCAAAAGGGGTGTCTAAAACTAGATTAATTCCGGTCTAGATTTTATTGGCGAAGTGATGGGAAAAAACGCCTAGCAAAATGGAATGTTATTGCAAAACTAAATAACAAAGGAGCTTTGAATCCATGATTTAGGTATTAAATATTGTTAGCACTTATCTGATCCAAACATGTCTCTAATCATTCTAAAGTTACACTTTGGAATGGAACCTAGCTAAGTGGAAGACATATATGCGCACCTTGTAGACTGTACCAAACCCTCCTTGACCAAGCTTATTTCTTTCAGCGAAGTTCTCCGTTGCAATTTTTAATGTCAAGAGGTCAAGAAGGGACAAATTAATGCTTTGCACACTCTCTGTATTAGACAAATCTGCCAAACAAGGATAACTATATACCATCATCTAAAGAAAAGAACAAGTACCATGCATAATGATAAGAAACTTCAAGCGCAGAGGCATGCATCTCCTGTGGTTATCATGTGTTAATGGAAAAATTATCCCAACACATTTCTTTTTTGCGAATTATCTCGATACAAATTTTTTACTTCATTGGAAAACTAAGGTTGAGAAGTTCGTCTATTGCTCCTACATTTGCACTTCAGTTGCCATGCGAAAGTTGCAGTTTTGTTTGTTCGTTCCCTGTAAATGATAATAATGCCTCTAGTTGTTGTGGTCAAAGGCTGTCAAACTTATTTCTTGGGCATTATGTCTGTATGCATCCAAGCACCCACTTAATTATCTGTCACTAGAGATTTTAGTTTATTCATATACTTCCTCTATTTCGAATTATAAGTCGCGTTTTGACTTTTTTCGTACACATCTATTTTGCTATGCATCTAAATATGATAATATATGTATAGATACATAGTAAAATGGATGGACCAAAAAATCAAAAAGCGACTTATAATTTGAAACTAAGGGAAATATTAGCAATATAAATATGTGCAGTTAGGATAATTTGAGAACTATACAAATTCTAGAGAGATCAAGAGAAAATTTTAGAGATAGAATAGGATTAAGTCAAGTAAAACTTGTGGAGTACTCAAGTCTTACCCTAATGTACTCTATATATATCCCATAAAGATGATGCAATGTTTTTCTTTAACTGGGATGATGCAATGATTTGAAAAGCGATGATTTCTTTCGTCTCACGATCTGGGAATCAAGAGCACTTACATGGTAATAACTTATCTTCTTTGTCCGCCTCCGCCAGACACAAATGAAGACTAAAGCGGCAACAAGTGCTGAAGAAACTATTCCCAATGCAATGGATAAGATGGTAATTGATTTAATTCGCGTTCCTCCTGTAGCTAGAATAATGACCAACCAGTGTAAGTAACGATTAGCTAGTAACTGTAATTTTGTCATTATGAAATTAAGCATCATATTACACTCGAATAGTAATGATAATCAACCATCATTATTAGTTTTGTATCTAAGCTTCATGAAAATAGAGCAAAAGAGCAGTAAAGCTCAAATTTTGATGTAAACTGAACGCTTTGTTATCAGGCCGCTTTTTGAGGGCACTCACAGTGTAGACTCTACATATTAATTTATTACAGTCATATTTATTGTAATTTAGTAATTTACTGATGTGATAGCATATTTATTAAAGAGAGGGAGAAAAAAACAAGACTTCAAGTCTTATTTAGACTCAAGTTTATGCTATGTTCGAGGCAACGTTAGCAAAGTGTAATAAATCAGAAGATAATAAATATGCTTAGACTCTATAGTAGAGTACGCACTATGAGTGTCCCGAGGGGCACTTGCATTGGTATTACTCAAAAACATGCACATGCGCGCACCCTTTTTTGAGGGTAAGGCAAAAAAAGAACTTCCTATTAATTTTGTTCATTTGGTAAATTTGATATACTTTTTAGTTTACCAAGTAGGTTTTGAAGAGCTTTTGAGATGCTCTTTTGGTGCTCAACTTAAGAAGATTAAGTTTACTTCTTTCATAAAAAAGGAAAGCACAATCTATGTCTGAGTGTTTCTTCTCCTCTGTGCATCCAAATTTTCTCCCCTATCTCGGCATCGTGAGATACTTATTAGATAGCTATGAGAAGGACTGAAAGAAAATCGACGTTGCCTGCCCAGCTATGTTACGTTTTCATTCATATATAGACAGCTAGCCTGTACTAAACTATAGCAACTCACATTTTTCGACGGATGGTGTTGGTGCGACGGCCGAGCCCGGGGCTGCGAGGTGCAGGAGCGGACTGCCGGAGAAGAGAGCGTAGAGTTCAAAGCGGTAGCCGCACCGTAACCCCCGAATCTCCCCGCCCTGTCTGCCGCTGAAAACTTCAGCTGCACCTTGAGTATCTGATCGAGGCAGGCCCGGCAGTCGTCGGGCGACAAGTCCGGCGTGCACTGCGCCAGCGCATAGATGTTGGGGTTGCTCTTGTCGAAGTCCAGCACACCGGTGCCGAACCGCGATGAAGAGTAGCGCACCGCGTAATCGGCAACGGCGTCGAGCAGGACACCGACGGCGGCATCGAATGCCGCCGCGGGCGACGTCGTCACGTTCTCGCCGTTGGGGTTGATGTACTGCTTGCTGTTGTCGATGGAGGTGAGGAAGTTCTGGTTGGAGAAGCGGAGGTAACAAGGGTTGTAGTAGATGGTCACGTCCGCCACGTACGGGCACACCTGCTGCGCGTCCCTGAAGGCGTTGGCGACGCAGGCGGCGCAGTCGGTGGCGTCGGTGTCGCCGCGGCAGAGCGTGAGTGAGTAGACGGTGTCCGGGACGGTGCCGGCGCTCTCCGTGGCGAATAGATGGGTGGGGGACGAGGAGGCTTTGTTCGGGAGCTCCGTGGAGAGAAGCTTTAGGTTGGATTGGTAGGTACTGTTCGCTGTGTAGTTCCAGCCATTGACGCATTTTTGCGATACTATGTCGCTGGAGGCCAGCGGCGCGAGGATGAAGATGGGCACGGCCATGACGAGGATGGTGAGCAAAAAGGTAGGAGCAGAGCTTCAGAGAGATCATGACCATGGTGTGCTAGTGCAACAATAGAATGGAAAACAAGACAGAAACTTCTTGGCTTTTATATAAAAGAGACTCGGCTAAGAGCATCTCTCCAAGAGATTAGCTAAAAAAGTAACTAGCCAAATTTACTGATACAAGTATATAACTACTCTTTAAAATAGTTTTAACAAGAAAATAATACAGTACTCAAACAGACCCTGCAAAAAATAGATAGTGAGGTAGGTTTAGGTTATCCAAAGGTATAGAGCGAATGAGGAGAATGTAGAGGTACTAAATTTGGAGAGTCATTTGCAGAGTCCGTTGGAGATGTTTTTCTTTAACAGTAGCTATTTAACTTTAGAAAATGGTTTGGCTAATCTCTTCGAGACACTCTAATTAATACACCTGTATTTTTAGGCCTAGTTTGACGTAGCTCCACTTATCATCGAAGCATTTTTTTTTCAGCTCCATGAACAGCTAGCTATACATGAAGCTCAAGTTGTTTTGGACCCCTGTTTCACAAAACAACTTCTCACTGTGAACAAATCCGAAAGAAAGACCTAAATATGTCTTAACTTTTTTTCCTATCGTTATCTTGTTCATCTGGTACTGTAATCATCCGCACCGATCTTCTTCGTCGATCTCCTTCACCAAGCTCCGCGCATCCTCCCCCTCGCATTGCCCCAGCGGCCGGCCGCACGAGTGCACGACCCCACGGCTTGCGCACACCAGCAGCCCCGTGCTTCTTCTATGTGGGGGCAAAACTGTCTTGGTCCTTACTAGGGCCTACAAGGGCGAGGTGAGGTCAATTAAAAGCCACCATTTTTGGTTTTACTCTCCCTCTCTATCTTGTCTCGGTAGGTTTTTAATGAGCTTTATTTATTACTAGTCCATCAACCCGTGCTCTCGCACGGGATTGAACTCAGAGGTTATAAATATTAGTTATTGTTTAATATACATGAGTAATAATAATTTACTTATATTAAATTACATATTTTCTTTTTATCTACTTTTTAACATAATAGATACACCTAGTCTATATCCGGTTATCATAAACTTATTAGTATTTATTTAAGTGATTGGTCTAACTTTTAGTTCAATAATATTCCTATTTTTACTATGTAAGGCACCTTTGTATACTTTGAATATTCAATTAGTTTTAAACCTTACCACTAACTGTGATGCTCTTGTTACATCATTGTCCTATGAAGTCATGAGTAAATTTTGATTCAAATTTATTCATATTGAGTGCTACAAATCTTTTTATCCTCCAGTTAAATAAAAACTCTCATGCTTATTGCATTTTTTATTAACTCTCTTTTTCTTAGTTTTTAGAAAAAGGATTTTAGATTGTTGAGTATGTTCTTAAATACTACAATGTCGTAAGTAATCATTTGAAACTTGCACCGTGTCAGTGCTTGATGGATGTGATCGTGGATGAATGTGTCATATAGTAGTGCTAACCACATTACAATTTTAGTACTTATGTCTTAAGAGGGCTAGAAAGATATAGCCAGCATTGATCTCCCACACTTCTCAACGTGACTTGATTTTTCTCTCAAGGAATTATATGTGTAGTTATCTATCAATATAAACACACCAAATTTTAGTTATATAATCTAATGTAACAATCTATATAAATTATATGCCATAGTTAATTATATGGTTTTAAACAATTTTTCAGTAATCAAAAGTATATGAGTCATTGACTAATTTTTTTTATGTGAAGAAACATAACATATATATGTATTTATTGCTCATGAATGATATCACGTTACTTGAATCAAATTTTAATCTGTAATATTGATAGAAGTGAGTAATATAGAAACATATGTATATATGCTTATTTAAACAGTTTTTAATAGAATATATTGTTAACTTTGATGTAGATTTAGGGGTACTTTTAATATTTATAATAATGAAATGGAAATTGGGTTATATAAACTATTTATTTTAATAGGAGGACATGGGAAATTAATGCATATTTTGGTCTACTTAGATCATATTTCTTAATGGTGTAGGTCATAATTTAAAGATAGATTCATTAGTTACTTTTATGTTGCTTTACACAATAGTTGATGTGGGTAATTATTTAGAAAATAAAATAATTAAGATAGCTATTTTATGTCAATGGTGATTAGGTTATTATAACAAATTGATGGCTAGATGTTTCTGGTTTTTGTAAGATTTTTAGGATCATGTTTGTAAAACAACAATAAATATAAAGATATAAAAGGTCGAGAGTTGAAAAGATGAAGAACACGAATGTACCATATGTCGCTACCTTTATTTTTCCCCTGAAAAATATGTTTCCTATACACTCGATTGTCTCTAGCATTTTCTCACCGATGTTCCATGTTTTTATTGATACTGAGGGATATGATTAGTTATGCAAAAAAGCTCTGAAGTAGAATACGAACCTCAATTCATTTGGCTAGAGATTCAAGATTGCAAAGATGATAGGAAGTAGATATATTCTCATGTTGCTATTTTCCTTTTGAATTTATAATGTTGAAATCGATCCTAATTTGGAAGACGGGTTATGCACACTAATCGAATGTCATAAATCCATTTTCGGCTTTAATTCATATATAGTTGTGGTAAGAGATAAAACTTGCTTATCATTTGTTCTTTGGGGTCGGTCTAGCGGCAGCAACATGTGTTATTCGGGGCACTCCCAGTTCTAGGTGCACCTTGTTGTTCCAGAAGCCAATGCCTATTCATAATATCCTAGAACTTGCATGATATTATCATTTCAATTATTTTGTGCCCTTTGGAGTGTTGCTTCAATATTTTCTCGGTACCTAGATTCACATATTTTGTAACAACAACCTGGGCTGGTGGGATGGTGGCAGGGAAAAGTATCTGTTTTTTTTTTTCCAATTCTTGCTTGGTACCAAGCTAGTACGTACATATCTTGGTCTTCCAAATAGAAGCCCTGTGAATGTGAGATTGGACGTGGTAGACAAAAATAATGGATTTATCTTCTCCTTTTCTTGGTATAGGTATTATATTTATTTTTTCTTATATATATATATAATAATAATGGTAGAGTTAGCAATTTGTAACCATTGGATCTATTTGTTTTCTCTAAAATTACCTTTCATTTGATTATTAATGTGAAAATTTCTTGTATTAGTAAAATGGTCATCATCGATACAATTATGTTGTTGTTCTATACTCAAATACATTTCCTAAATTATTTCTGATCTTTTATTTTGTCAATGGACGTTGTTGGCATAATTAAGTTGTTCTAAACTCCTTGACATATCGCCAATACATCTTTAGAATTATTTGATATGTATTTGCTGAGTCCTTGGAAAGTAGGTGGTAACATTAGTGTTATTTTTATGTTTCCATCTAGATCAGATGTTGAGTTGCTCATTTAAGTAAAAATGGGAGAAACATTATTATTTATTAGATATAGGAAGATTTCATATATATGAAGGTCCTTGTTGTTTGCATATTTTTTTAATCTCTCCCATAACAAAATGCAAAGGATAAAAATAGGACATCTCCAAAGAAATTGGCATTTGGACTTGGCAAAGGATAAAAATAGGAGGTCTTCAGCGCGCGCGTGCTTTCCTCGAGCGACTTTGCTCGTGGGATCGGGTTTGCAAAGCCGTCCACGGCTTGGCATTTTTGTCAAGTTTGCTCCCTCATTTGCCAAGTTGTCCAAATTGCAAACTCCAAATGCAAAACCGTTGGATACCTTTTTGGAGCTTTTTGACAAATTACTCAAATACAAACCTTAAATGCAAAACCCTTGGAGATGCTCTAAGGTCCTTGTTGTTTGCATATTTTTTTTAATCTATCGTTGAGTTAGGAGATATTGTTGTACTGCCGTAGGCCCAATAGAGATGATATTTATGTATAGTGAAGCGTTAGACTTTTATTCACCAAGTATTGACATCAGTATAGCTATATCTGATTTTTTTAGACATAAAGATTAACTAATTTATTTTTAGCATGCATGATGGATAATGACGATTGGTGAAGCATCACGTGATATTATTATTAAATGAACGATAGATTAACTAATCTTTTGAAAATATATTTTATTTACTATAATGGCAAACGTGAGTAATTTATATGTAAAATTAGAGGGTTAGTTTAAGTATTTTTTATAATGGCAGAGGTGGGTAATTTTTTTTATAATTACAATAGATCTAATGGCTACTATCGAAGATGACGATTAGAGTCTACAAAATTAAAGGTCTGATGTTTCTGATTATTGTGAGAATTTTTTGAATTTATTTTTTTCCTAACACATCTAGTGAGAGTTAACGTGGTGGCTCCGTTGAGGCCTCTAATTAGTAATAGTAAGATAGGTGAAACCATACTTTTATCCCTGTTTATGGCTCCAAACGGCTTCAGGAGCTGACGAAGAAGTCGAGTCAAACAGGAAGAGTCCTTACGCAAGGAACTACATAAGAAAATTTTCAACAAAAATATAAATTGTCCGAGGAATCATTTGGGAGACTAAATATAATATCCCTCGGAACAATACTTTTATGTTATCACTAAAATGTATACATCGGTACGACGGTACGGATCATTTGATTGGAACCAAAGTATATATTTGACCATGATGACATATGATTCACTTGAACAGGTATATTTGACAGGTACCTAATAACCTCGGAACAATACAATACATACATACATTTGTTTGGTTGCAGATCTGGCTCCTTGCTGTCTGCAACATGCGACTCCAACCCGTTGGAATTGGAATTAGTCCTAGCTATCATCGATAAAGTTCCAATCAATTGGAACCAGGTAGGAGGATCACGCGCAAAGCAGGAGGACTTTGGATCACGGAGAATTGCTCTGCCGTTCCTGTACTGTGCCAAGGCAAACGCGTGCACGACCACAGCGATGGTCAAGGCGCGTCAAGCAGCTGGTGGACTTGGCTATGTATCGCTTGGCCGGGACTCAAGTTGACCTTCGCGTCTCCATCTTCACCCGCAGCCGCAGGTCTGTCACAATGACGACTCTGTGAAGCAGTCATCTATAGGCCTCTTGTCTCTGTGCATTGACTAGCTGCTGAAGTGCATTGATCTTGTCCCCCAGCTTGTGGCTCCTCTCACATGATGCCTGCACATAGTAAACCAAAGAAAAGGAAAAACACATTTAGAATCCTATTGATAGCCCATAGTGAGGAATTACAAACGAAAATTTTTCAACAAAACCATAAATTAATTAGGAAAGTTGATTGACGAAGTATGAATCGAAGACTAAATCTTGATAGCCCTTGGAACAATACATTCTAGTGCCATGATGTATTGATAGCTACGGTTCATTTGAGTGGAATGAAGTAGATTTGACGATGACGATATGAATCATTTTTCGAAGGGAGTGCAAAAATCTTTGTCACAATAATGTTTATTAGACGGAGAAGAATGAAGTCGAAACAAGTGTTGGTCAACAAGTTTTTTGAGTGGAAACTATATTTCTAAAAATCATATAACTGAGGACAGGTATATTTAATACACCGACCGATATGAATCACTAGAACAGATATATTTAACAAATATACCTAAGAACAATATAAATTTGTCTGGTTGCAGATCGATCTGTCTCCTGTCTGTCTGCAACATGCGTTTCCAGCCTAGCTAGTAGCATCATAGATCCACAGTTCCAATCAATTGGAACCAGCTAGTGTGTACATGGTGGGACGATCACGCGCAGATCAGGAGGACTTTAGATCACGGACGGACGTATGGAGGATGCTGGCGTGCGTGCTTGTGCTGTGCCGCCAATGCAAACGCACGGCCGGCCAGAAAGAAGATAAGGAGAAATATATGTAACCAAGACTCCCGCTGGAAGAAATATTTTTCCTTGTCTCGCTTTATAAATGAACGTAGATCTTTGTTTCTTGACGAAATCGATGGCCTGGACTCTTGACTAGACCACTTGGACTGGTCGTAGTAGCATCAGAAACCCCAGCTGAAACCAGGTGGCATGGTAGCAGGTAGGATCGGAGGAACACGCGGGAATCACACATAGAGGACCTTGGATCGCGAATGCAATGCACTTCTATAGAAACCCTTTTTTCTTTTACAGACGGGTCCCATTTCTAACAGAGCCGAATGCGGGCTGCTCCCTATGTCGGAATAAACGAGTCAGCGAGGGCTAAGGGGGCCGCACGCTAGGGGGAGGAGGACCACCACTGCCGCCGCCGCCGTCGTCGTTATCTAGTTACTTTATTGAGTCTTAAGATGTTTTGGAAAGAGATTGAATAGCTAAGGAATTAGAGTTTTTTTTTTTTTGAAAAGATTAAGGAATTAGCTAGATGTTTGTAGAGAAAGAAGAATCCAATCTTATAAGAATCTCCTAAGTTGCTTAGAGGTCAAGTCTCATTGGAACTAATATTAGGGGCATGTAATTGCAATCAAGTAAGAAATAGCTGAAAAAGGCTCATCCCCTTCATCTCTCTCTCTCTGCGCACCATCCCCTCCTCTCCCTCTCTCCGTGCGTCGCCACCCCCTTCTCCTTGCCCTAGCGCCACCGCCACCACCACCACCTCCTCCTCCACGATAGCCGCCCCTTACTAGGGCACCCTGGGTCACGCTTGTTCCAACACACCTTTCTACATCTCACATTTCCTATTTCTGTCGGCCTCTTTTCAAGGTTTTAGACACATCAAAAGGCGAGAGTACCCCTCCTCCAAACTGAAGTGATTGGAATCCTCTCTCCCTATCATGACTCGCATGAGTCGGACCAGGCCGCGATCGCGCGACCTGGGAGTGCTGCCGCTCAAGCATACTACCAAGGCCATCGCGACCTTCTGCTAGCCAACGCCCATCGCCTACTCCGCCTTGTCCACCTAATCCTCGCCCCCACAGTCAGCCCGTCCACCCAGCAGGCGCTAGGGTTTGGGGGGCCTGCGCTATCCGTCGCCAGGTCGCCACCTTTACCCTCTACTGGCCAACGGGTGAAGGGGCTGCAACAGCTTAGCTCTTAGCTAGATGATGATAAGAGCTCCAATCCCAAATCTCTCTGCTGTGTGTTTAGGGTAGGTTTGTAACAATAGTCTCTTTTTTTAGCCCACAAGTTTGTCTCATTTTTATCCAACTTCATAGGGTCAAATCAAATCATTACAAGCCCTGGAGCAATGACAACAAGAAGGTAAAATGATTCACCATGTTTATTATATGTGCCTATCTTTGAACCATTCTATTTTCCTATGGTATTCAGTCAAAGCTAGAGAAGGGCAAGGAGTACTGTGACCACTTCAAGGAAGAGGCTAGTTCTGAAGAAAAAACTCACGGGAAGAACATGGATGTTTGAATAATCATATGTCACGAGACTTTTCTATATTGTTCTAGATTCCCTGCCATCAGGCTAGTCCTTTTGTCTTTGTGAACTTGTAGGATTAAATTGGTTGATGATTCTAGTGTCTCTGTGAGATCCTATGTGAAACTATACGCTTAAATTGCCTAGATGGTTGAATTATCGACATTAACTTATTTACTAAATTGTCTGGCAGGTTCTATTGTCTATGCTGAAATTTTATTATAATTTATATGGAGTTTACATTATTTTGACCAAAAATGTTAGATATGTGAAAACTTTGAGTTTTGGGGAGTATGGGAACTGTTGTGGAGGAGTACGGGCTGGTTGGGGAGACGTCGGCAAGAAAAAAATATATGTGAGAGGGGGTATCTTGTCTTTTTCAGTGTCCTAAACTGTGAAAAGAGGCCGATGGAAATAGAAAATGTGAGAAATCCTTCGCAATCCCTCTGATTATAAAATTGGCATGCGCACGGTTAAATATCAAAATTTCTCCTCTAAAACCGCCTCTAGAAATCGATTTTCAAGGGCAATTTTGTTTAGCAAACCATACCTAGAGATGTCTCTATTTTTAAGGAGGGTTCTCATAAGAGATCTGTCTATAAAATATGACTTCCAGGGACCCTCTTCTTAAAAGAACCGATTACATAAAAACCAGATTACCCGGGCTAGTAGGGTTGTAAAAAAAAAAAAGGGCTAGTAGGGTTGTTCAATGGACCGTGTCTAAAAATGATTAGCAGGGACAGTTCCCTTAGAGCATCTCCAAGAGTTTAGCTAAAAAGACTAGCCAAATCTATTGATTTAGCTACTCTCTAAAATAGATTTGATAAGAAATTATTAGACTACTCCAACAGTCTCTCTACCGGATGGCTAGTGAGTGGCTATCCAAAAGTAGAGAGCGAAAAGGTGGAATGGAGAGTTTCTAAATTTAAAGAGTCATTTGAAGAGTCTGTTGAAGACGCTTTTCCTTCAACAATAGCAAAATATTGCTTTAGAAAACAATTTAGCTAATCTCTTGGAGATGCTCTTAGTTAACCGGTCCAAAAATGAACACGTATGAATACTCTCTTTCTCCTCCTCATGACCGCAGCTATTAATGCCATTGTAGAGTTCACTTGGAGAACAAAAATTGCAAAAGTAGAGACGGTTTATCTTTATATTTCTTACACTAATTTTTGTTCTAATCTAGAGAGGCATGGTTGACAATTTTTCATTTTCTTAGAAATTTAGCCCATTTTTTTGCCTAACTTATTTGACTCACATCAATCTCTAGTTACTTTATCTTTCTTGCGTAGTTGCGTGTGTGCATTGTTCCAAATGCACGACCGGGCCCAAAGAAGCTATCCTGCTTATAAGGGAAAATGTAGGTAATGTAGCCTAGACTCTACTAATAGAAACTATTACTTGCCTTGAGAAAAAACGGCCGAAGGGACGGACGAGGATGAAGCGCGCCCGACTCCAGCCCTAGCCCCCGGCGGGGCCCACCGCGCCACCGCCGGCGGCGCGGGCGGCCTCCCGGCTCCGGAGCCCGCCTTCCTCTCCGGCTCCCTCCCCTCTTCCTCCCTCTCCCCCGCCGACGAGGCCGGCGCCTCGCCGCGCGTCTGCGGAGCCTCCTCGGCTTCCCGGTCGGCGCCATGCGCGTGGCTGCAGCGGCCACGGCCACGTCGCCCCCCCCTCTCCCGCGTCGTCAGGGGCCTAGGCCAGTGGATCCACGGACGAGGCGCCCCGGGGGCCGCTTCCCCACCGCCTCACACCGGCCAGCCTCGGCGGCGCATAGAGGCGAGCGGCTCCGCGTCCCCTTCGTGGGAGCCCCGACCGGGTGGTGGCCTGCTGCCGTTGTTGGAGGAGGCCGCCGCCGCCTCATCCTCCGGCGCAGGAGCGCCGCCGGTTAGCCTGCTAGCAGGGGCCGCTGCAGGCGGCCGGAGCCCAGGGTCGCCGCCCGCTTCACTACTGATGGGGGTCGCTGTCGCTGCCTCATCTCCCAGCGCCGGTGCTCCGTCCTCGTCCGGCAGCCCCCCTCCGCTGTCCCCTCCATGGTCAGCAGCCCACGGCGTGGCGGGGCCACCGCCCGGGTTTGTGCCCGGGATAGCTTGGTGGTTCGCGCTGCTCCAGCGGCTGGCACTGACGACGGGGTCCTCCGCACGCCGCCAGCACACGCACCCTGTGCAACCATCGAGGTTGGCATCGAGGACGAGGTCCTCCACAACCTTCCGGCGGGCGGGCAGCCGTTTGGTGAGCAGGACCTCGTCATCGTGGAGGACGTGCGAGAGGATGAGGAAGACGATGACGACAACGATGTGGAGGTGGGCGGGAATGCCTTCGGCTTCGACGCCTTCCTCGTCAACCTGTCCGCCCCCGTCCCGAGCGCGCCTTCGTCCCTGTCTCCCAATGCGGCGCCTTTCCATCCCGGGACCTGCACGCAGGGACGCTCAAAGCAACGGCGGTGGGCGGATGATGATGGCGATGGTTCCGGCGACGAGCAGCCTCTGTCATACGTAGCCGCTGCCCATCGGGCACTGAGGCCTGTGACGGCACCTCGGGAGCGGCCGCAAGCCGGCCCGGTTACGGCGCTCCGAATCGGGGTAATGCGGCTCGTGGGCGGTGCGGCCCCCAATGAAGACGGAGACAAAGACGACATGATCAATCGTGCCCCCAACTGGTGTGCGGCCTTCCTCCTCGGACGGTGGAGGGTCGGGCCCCTACGCAACGACGCCCCGTCCGATGCGAGCGTGGCGGGCGGCCAGCCGCCGTGGCCGTGCCGGAGCGGCGCCCCGCCCACCAGCGGCTTGAGCCGACTCGCCGTGCCACCGCTCCGGACGTCGACGGGTGGCAGTGCGTGCTTCCTCAACACCCTCCGCAGCCGCCGAGACCGTCACGGCCGCGCCCGCGACAATGCCATGTGTCGTCGGCGGGGGACATGGTGGGCCACGACGGTTCCGGCACATGCCAATGGCCGCCGCTAAGCGGTGGGCCATCGCGTCACCACCCGCCGCCGCCTGGCGTTGCCTGCACTGCCACATCCTTGGCCATGTCGTATGGGATTGCACGAGGCCGAGGCGTGTCGACGTTGCGGCAGGGCGCGCCACTCGACAACAGTGCGACAGTGGAGAGGGCGCAGAGGGCGGTAGTTCTGTGGCTGCGTCTTCTGGCGGCACAGCCGAGAAGCCCACACACCCCCGCCAATGTGCCCGCGATCGCCGCTCGAGCCAGCGCAGGCATCGCAGGCGGATGAGGGAGCGGGGGGCGGTCAGTGCCAGCCAGGCTCCCATGGTTTGGCGGCCGCGGTCAGCTTGCCCTGGGGCTGAAGCATCGATCGCGCCCCCATCCGAGAGCTCTGGTCAGGGATCACTGACCTCTGTTGTTTCGGTGGACGCCTCGAGGGATGTAGCCTGGGCCGTCATCCTCGAGGGTCCGTTGCCATCGCTCGGTGACGAGCCCCCAGCCGTGACGGGAAGGACGTCCCCTGAGCCGACGGTGCCGGTGGCCAACGCAGATTCGCAGGCCATCGTGGCCACTTTGGAGGGGGTATCATCTGGTCCTCCCGTACCCACCCTTGAGGTGGGAGTAGAACCAGCGCTGGGGACAATCGCGGGCGAGGTCGACGAGCGAGGCGGGGAGCTGCGAGGAAGCTACCTTCACTGCCGCGCTGGTGTTGACTGCAGTCGACCGCGCATCCGCCAGCGTGGGGGCGGCCGGGCGCAACAGCGAGGCCTTGCCACACGGCGCGGATTTCCTACGACGAGCGGTCGAAATCCCCGTGTTGGCCGTGACCGCCACCCAGGAGCGCATTGTGTTGGACGAGGACGACGGATGCTGCACGTCGCCACCGGGCTCCGCTGTGCCAGCTACCCAGGAGCGCGGTGCGCTGGACGATGATGACGGATGCTGCACGCCGCCTCCAGGCTTCCCTGTCCCAGCGTACAAGGACGTTGGTGGGGCTATCCCGGAGACGGCAACTCCGGTCACCTGCGCGGATTTGCAACTTCCGCTTGCCCGCCTTGGGGGCGTGGTCACGGACCAGTTTCCCACCCCACCCGGTACATGGACTGAGACGCGCTAAGCGACGACAACGATGATGCAGCCAGCGCGCTCTGTTCTCCATCGCCAGCATGTGTTGAAGAAGGTCGCCACGCCCCTGCTTCAGTTGCCTGCAACACCCTTGTTATGGACCAAGGTCTACGACCCCTCGTCCAGGCTTCCCCTCAGAAGCACGCGGATAGCGGCACAACCGCTCGCCAATGTACCGGTCGCCGAGGCGAGGGAAGCCCTTGTCATTCAAAGGTTGGGACAGCTTGAGGGAAAAACGATCGCGGAGGCCGGTCAGAGGTACGAGACCATCATCGGTGACGACCCTGTTGACGCAGACACCGAGTCGTTGCGGGAGCTCTTCCCCGACCTCGCACGCCCTCGGCGCGGGAGGCGTGGCACCCGCGCTTGAGCGCCACCACCGATCCTTGATCGAAGCCGGTGCGCGCACTGTAGGTTGTCTATTTCGCGAGTAATCCGCTTAGGAGGAAAGGGATGGGAGCGACGCTTCATGCAATATCTTATATCTCCCAAAAACGCGTGAAATCGCGGGTGTAAAAAACTCTTCTTCTTAAATACAAAGATACGCAAGTCTTTTGCGTATTCGAGAAAAAAAAAAAAGGCTGAAGCAACTCTACTTGTAGAAAATATTTCTTGCCTTGAGAAAAAAACGGCCAAAGCAAGTCCATCAGATCTCAGATCTCCGATTCCTTCTTCCTTTCACCAGAAATTACCTTGCTCGCCGGCTCATCAGCCTGCAAGAAATTCTTGTGTCGAGTAGAAGCTGTTGCTAATAATCTGAAAAAACAAAAACATTTGTGTTTGTTTTCATTGCAGAGGAACCATAGCTGCTGCACTGCATCACGCATCAGATCTAGAGATATCGTGCAACATAGACAAGCCATGTTGGAACTGAATTGCACCTGAAGAATTGAAAAGGCAATCCAAACTCTGCTCCTAAAGCAATAAATCTATCAAAAGAAATCCAGCTCCTAAGCCAAATGTAATCTTTCTCCAGACTGAATGAGTTTTTCTTCAGGAATCAATCATGTCCAGTTTGAGTAAGGGAGAATTTTAGGTTGCTTACCTCACGATCCAGGCTTAGGCCCTTGTTTGAATGCTCATGTATCCACCTCAATCCATATGTGTTGGGATGGATTGGTGTGAATTTAAAACTAAATTTCATACATACAAGCTGGATGGGGAGATGGTCTTGTCACAAACGGCAGAACTACGCCTGACGAGACGACGATGCCCACCGGTGGATGAATGGCAGCAGGACATCATTGCTGGAGTATTGGGGGATGCCATGGACTTTTTTTTTTAGGAAGCTGGGGACGCCATGGACTTGATCACGTGAGATCGTCTGAGGCGGCGCGTAGCGGCGAAAGAATGGCGCATATGGGGATTTGATTTGACGGGAGGTTTATACGGGGAACATGAACTAAATTTGAGGCGGGTAGGGATGCCATTAGGCCATTAGGCCCGCTTGATATCAGTGCCGAGCCAGCAGGGGCCCATGAGGCCATGAGCCCATGACGATGAGTTCAGGTGTCTATCTCTAAATTTTTTTCGAAAGATATCTATCTCTAAATAAACAAAGCGAGCAACCATAGCCGGTGGGGGCAGTGGTGGGCATTCACAAAGTTAACCGAAATTGATCGGTTTGGTTCTTGTTTTTTTCAAGCAATTTGTTCCACGTCTTGTCAAAAAAAAAAAAAGCAATTTGTTCCACGAAAATAAGGACTTATTAGTTCTTCGGGAAACAAATATAAGAACCAACTAGTTTTGGTTTTAGTTTTTTTGGTTTGATTCTGGTTCTAAGTTCTAACTGGATTTATCAACTAAGGCCATGTTTAGATTGCTCCCAAATTCTAAGTTTTTTCACTCTCTCTCCATCTATCAATTTTTGAACACATACATGGAGCACTAAATATAGATGAAAAATAATTAATTACACAGTGTTATTGTAAATCACGAGATGATTTTTTTAGACTAATTAGTACACGATTGGACAGTATTTTTCAAATACAAACGAAAGTGCTACAATGCTTTTCGACCTCGCCTCCTAAACCAAGAAAAAAAAGGATCGGCTCCTGGTCTCCTCCACGCGGACGGCCTGCTGAGAGAAGCAGAGGCAACGACGTTTGGGGTTGGCCTGAGGGCTCTTGGCGCCACAACATCAGGTAGGGAAAATATACACGTCCCTCTCTTCTGCGTGGATATTAGTTTGTCTTTGTTTGCACTAATTAATATCCACGTTCTTCTTTTTGTTTCCAAAATGCATTGGATTTGGATCGTCAAATAGTAGTTTTGTAACGGGAAGCAACCTTCCACGCCCCAGCGCATAAAGTAGTAGCTCGCTACAGGTCAAAGACACCCAACAATCCTACCAACAATCCACCCCTGAGCCCCTGATTCGACCAATCAAGGTTGAGTAGAGCTAGGTACTCTTCCTATTTCGTTACAAAAAAATGGAAACAATTCTCCGTTACACACATCGAAGTCACAGATCAGCTCTGAATTTGGACATGTCACTGAATTAACAACAGCCATGGCGTCGATAATAGCGCTGTTAGTAGGAAAAAGTAGCTCACCGATCCCAATCCGCGAACCTACCACCATGCACCCCTATATAAACCACACGAAAAAGCTACCCACAATCCACAGCCAAAAGCAGCTCAAAGCACAAGCAAACAAGAAACAACGCACACGTGCACAGTTGACAGGATCACAGTTCACACACGACAAAAAAAGAGTTCGAATTCCCGCAATGGCCTCGTCGCGAGCAAGCAGCAGCAGCCTGGCACTGGCCGTCGTCGTCCTCCTGGCCGCGCTCCTCCTCCTGGGTGCCGGCCCCGGCGCGGCGCAGTCCTCCTCGGCGCCGGCGCCGTCGTCGTCGTCGGGCAGCTGCTTGACGGAGATCGTGAGCCTGTACCCGTGCCTGGGCTACATGTCGGGCAACGGCACGTCGTCGTCCAAGCCCAGCGCGTCGTGCTGCTCCGCGCTGTCCAGCGTGGTGGCGTCCAACCCGGCGTGCCTGTGCGCGGTGCTCGGCGGCGGCGCCGCCTCGCTCGGCGTCACCATCAACAGCACGCGCGCGCTCGAGCTCCCCGGCGCGTGCAACGTTAAGACGCCGCCGCCCAGCCAGTGCAAGTGTACGTGAGACCTCTGCCGCTGATTATTTGATCAGTGCGATTATTGATCTCTATTTGCCATTGCCACGGTTGATTGATTTTTCAACGGCCAACGACGCGTGTCTTGCAGCCGCTGGGGTACCCGTGCCGTCGTCGTCGCCCACCACACCATCCACTTCGACTCCGGCGAGCCCAGCAACGGCGTCCGTGCCAGCTACTCCCTCTGGTACGTATACGGTATATCTAACTTTGTACAGTGCTTACTTGGTACAAAAATAATTGCACGTGCAACAAAATACATATGAGTGAATTGTTGTTATAAGATTAGTGTGTGTGAGTCTAAATTATAATCACAAGTCATTGACTCCACAAAAAGTCTACGGCAGGAAGTAGCAGATGCGTTAGGTGAGCTAATGCTGAGAATAATAACTGACGTGTTACGTGTGTGACACTCCTTGTCCTTGATGCACGCAGCAGCTGGAACCGGGACGACGACCAAGGCGACCCAGACAGCGGAGTCCTCCGGCGGGAGCACCACCGGCGGCAAGGCCATGTCGGTACTTCCTGTCGCCGTCGTCGTGCTATCGGCGGCAGTTGCGCTGCTCCATGCTTGATTTCTGGATATGTTCTGTCCGACTATATAGATCTATTTATGTATATGTATCCATGGCATCTTTGTTATTTTATTAGGGAATTGCATCTTTGTTTTGGTTTCTTTGCTAGAGTGTTTTTATTCACGTCATGCGCTGTGGATAGAGAGTTATGTATTCATAAATTATTGTTTCATAGTAATCTCAGCAGGTTCAATCAACAAGTTTTCCACGGTGCAAAATAGACCCTGACAAAAAATACAACTCTAACATGACCCCTACTCAAGTTCTCTAATAGGGACGATGCCCTCAAATCACCCCTCTCTCGCTCTCGGTCCTCATTCACAGGAATTCTCTCTTACTCTTACTTGGGCGATGAAATCGTTAATCACCCTTGCACGATCAGAAACTTGTTGAATTAATCGAGCTCATGCACCAGCCATCAATTCATAACCGTCTGACCACCTATACGAGCTTCGGCGCACTTCTAATCGCTGCCTCGCACCACAACTCCTTATCATCACACTCAACTTGCGCCGCCTCTGATGGCCGCACTTGGATGTCGCATCCCCATGGCAAGACCGATGAACACCACTGAGCACTGACTGGTCATGCTCAATAAATGTTGGCTCCGATGAACACCGCTTACTCACCCCTCTACATTCACGCTTGATTGGCACTGCCTCACACCACACAGCTCCACGTGAGGTTAAAGTAGAGGAATGTAGAGATCCAGGCAAAAGGGAGGAGACAAAGAGTACTCTAGTGACTAGCTTTTTGAGCCTTCAAATTCAACTATCAACCCTAGAAACACATCTATATCCCACTCCTCAAATTTGTGAGACCCACTAGTCGTTGGGTGCTGTATATTTTCATCGTTGACTCCCTCGGGCACTGATTTAGGCTTCATTGATGGGGTTCCTCTGCTAAGAGATAAACAAGTGGGACTAGCATTTAGTCTAAAACACATGTCCGGTGTTTTGTTTTGGTGTTTGTGAAAATTGAGAATCCACACCATCAATGATCAGCTCAAATGATCGTCTAGTCCTTGTCGCTCCTCCTCCTCCTGCCGCTCCATGGCGTTTGCAGTGCTTCTTTCTCGCATCGGCACACCTGCTTGCCCTGTGTGACCGTGCCTTTCCATTTGTAAGCTGCATCCAAGCACATGAGCTGCATAATGAGCAACAAGTGTAGTCGTAGCATATATAATAATAATAACTAGTGTTTTTTTTTGTTTTGGCAAAATGTAGACTTACCCACATTAGCCTATTTTCTAAGCACTCAAATACTTTAGAGTACTCAATACTTTACATTGGCTTCGATGGTACAAGGAACTCCATCCGTATAAAATCATTTATATGGGGCACACTTTTTCCCTTAGAAATGCATGCTAATTGCATCCTTACCTTCCAATTACATGTGTTCTCAAAATGTAACTTTGATTATTATTGTGTTTATATTATACTTCTATGGGAAAATACCTTTTGACAATGCATCCTTACCACCATTCTTTCTTTTAGGACAAAGAAAAGGAAAAAAAAAGAAAGAAAGGCAATACTGTTTGAGAATTGCACGCCATGACACATGGCAGGCACAGTAATGCCGCACAGATGTCAGACATCGAGGCCATTCTCTGTTGGCCAACACACGATGAACCCGTCCAGGCTTCCTCAGCAAGCTTGCCTTTTTACTGATGTTTTTTTCCCTTCCAAAATGTTGGCTGCGGGCCATTGTGGCTTCTCCCATACGCCGCCAGCTCGGCTCACCACTTCACCACTCGCCTTCCCAGTTTTGTCCTAAACCCCAGCGGCGGCGGCGGCCGGGCGGCGTCGGGGGACGAGGAAGCCGACTAGCCGAGCCATAGCTACCATGAACGGTGGCCGCCTCAGCGCCGCGGAGAAGGGGAAGCAAAAGGCGGCTGACGCGGACGCGGACCTGCCCCCTGCTGTCGTCCTGAAGAGCGCGGCCAACTGGTATGCCGGCGGCAGCCAACTGGTACGCAGTCGCCGGCGGCCGGCTGGGGATGCTACGCTGGCGGCGGCGCGGGCGTCCGCCGCCACCTCCTCCTCGTCCCGCCGAGCGGCGGCACGTCGGAGATCGAGGAGGAGGCGCCTCCCTCTCCGTCCTCCCGCCGCCGCCTCCCCACGCTGAAGCTGAGCGCGGATGGCGCGGCGGCAGGGCTGGCGGCGGTCGCGCGTATGGAGGGCATGGTGGAGGTCCTTGATGCGGCGCTGGACGGCCAGCTGCGGGAGCTCGAGGAGGCCAAGCGGCGGAGAGGGGGCGCCGAACTGCAGTTTCTGCAGAAGAAGGTTGGGACGTTGCAGGCGAAAGTGAGCGGCATCAAGGACGCGATGCTGGCTTTTCGGCTCCACGCTGAGAGGAAGAGGAAATGAAGGCTTTGGAGGAGTTTTTGGAAACCGGTGGTGCGTGCCTGTGCGGCTGTGCCCTCAGCGCAACATCAGCAAAGGTGCACTAGCTGGTTCTTTGTTTCTATCTTTGTTTTTTTTTTTTCCTTTTGCAATTACAGTGATGATAGATGACATGTGCATTCGATTCATGTAGTTGATGGCTAATCACTGTTGAAATCGCTGGTTGGTGGATGTGGATCTATTGATATCTAGTGTCCTAGTGACATTGGGAGGTAGATATAGGGGATTCAACTTGTTAACAGTATTTCTGCACTAAAAATGTATCAGTTCAAGGTTTTTTTTAGAGATTCCATGATTTTGAATCAAGAATCTAGGTACTAATAGGTACCATCGGCCAATAAATCCCAATTCCAGTAGGTGTTTAAATGACTTCAAGATTTTGCCAAGTCCTGCTCAATTATAAGTTGCATTGTACCTAACTAAAGTCTTGAAGTCCCGAACTAGTCCTCGTCTTCCCCCATAGATTTTAGATTCTGTTTCCAGCAACATTGAAGACGAGGCCACACTTTGGATCGCGGCTAGGAACAAGCAATTGACGATCCTTGAGCAGAGCAAAGCAGTGTCGACCACCATGTCGTTGTCGCAAAATTTGTTCATTATGTAGAAACTATCGGAGTTTGCCGGGAGGGTTTGTGACTGTGCCCCTCCTTGATCTTTTTTATCGTTGTGTTTTCTTGGGGCTTGGTAAGTTTAGGCTTACCAAAATGGTCCTTGTATTGTGTTTAAACTACTCCTCTGCTTAGTGAAAGACGTGCTCCACACGATCCCGAAAAAAAATTAGGTTCTGTTTGGTTTATTTTAGGGAGTGGTAACGTAAATGTCGGATACCTAGATTAGGGGGTCCTAAATCGGGTGAATTAGAAATGAGCAAATCAGCCCCATCCCTCTCTAAGAATCCCAAAAGATAATTGACCACAGAAATCCCCTCGAGCTGGGCCGGCCCACTATCAGGCCAACAAAGTCTCAGAACTTCCTAAACTCGAGCAGCGGCCGCTCACCCGCTCGACAGAGAGGTACGGAAACCGCTCGAGCGAGCGGCCACTCGAGACGATGACGCAAACCGCTCGAGCGAGCAACCGCTCGAGCGGGACGGAGAACGCTCGAGCGAGCAACCGCTCGAGTCTGCCCTCAATCATTGCCTGCCCAGAGCACGCACGTGGCTACAGGGCTCGAACAGCGCCAAAGTACTCTGACGCCGCCTAACCCCATGGCTACAGGGCCTGCAATGGTGGGACGTGCGCCGGTCGCCTCCGCTATTACGCCGCCCATCCCCTGGATTCAAGGATGGCAGGTGCCACTGTGTAGCTATGCTACGCACTGTGCCACATACGACGTCCCCCTTTAGGCGCCGTAGTCAAGCCCCCGCACCGTCAAAAACGTCGTACCGTCCCATCGCTCGGGTCGACGACCCCTCGAGCCGGCCCCAAGGCGCTCAAGGAAGTGATGGCGGACGCGATAGGCGTACGGAGCAAGCAGTGCCCTGTCTTTCCCACCTCGACGACCATACCGCAGGGTTCCCGGGCGCACGTGCTTGGCTACACCGGCACCGCACCTCGACTACGTCAGCCCACGACCGAGAAGGACGAGCGAGGCCATCAATGACCATACCGCTACGGGCTCGAGCCCGACCAAGGGGAGCGTCTACGATCTCGGCGACTCGACATGGCGCATGTACCTCGGCGTCACGCCCACGAAAGCCCTATCTACTCTGTACTCCTGAGCCTCCTCTTGGTCTATAAAAGGGGATGCCAGGGCCTAGTTCAGAGGAGGCTTTTACGCATACACGTTTTTACGCCTTCACTCACAATCACTCACTAAGTCTCAGGACTACCTTGTACTCACCCCTGTACAAGCATTTCGGTGCAAGATAATACAAGTCTCCCCCCACTGCTGGACGTAGGGCACTCTTTGCCCGAACCAGGATAAACGCTTGTGTCCATCTTGCATCACCATCCGGATTAGGGAGCACGCATAGAAATTCACTCGTTGGTGTTATACCCCCGGGTACGAAACACCGACGGTTGGCGCGCGGGTAGGGGTGCTGCGTGTTTTTCGCTCGATTCCCGCCATTTTCCGGATGGCATCACCCGCTTCCTCGCTCCCGTTCGCCACGGTGATCTGGTTTGGGAGTCTAGAGTTCGTGTCGTTCGGCCCGGAGCCACGACATGGCTCTACTCTCGATCGGTGAACCGGGGGACGCTCGTCACCCCCACGCGCGATGGGGCCGCGCGCCGGCCCGCGCCACCACGGCTCGCCACCACGTCGCCGATGCCACCAGCATCGGCATCACCACCAGCAAGCACAGGGCCTTGAGCACCCTGCTCGTGTGCCCTCCCGGCCAGACGCCACGATGCACCCAGCCGGGGTGCCAAGTATACGGCAGGGGGTGGCACGTGGACAGGGAGTCGCTGACATGGACCCTGGCTTCACGTTCGCCATGCGCTCGCCGAGAGAGCCCGGCATGGCGCCTCGAGCGCGCGCACGGCCGACGTCGCCCAACCTGTTGCCACACGGGCTATACCGAGCTCGGCACAGGCTCCCGTTTGGGCTCGCCAACGCCGCCACTACCTATGCCAACGCGATCCGGCCAGTCATGGGACCGCGGGAGGAGAGCCCCGGCCCCCTCCTGCGTGCCACTATGGACTTCGAGATCGTGTGGCCGACGTCGGTGGACCGCGGGTTTGACAGAGCACCGGGCTCACAACGCCGCAACACGGTCGGGAATATGCGTCGCTGGATCGAGGAGGAGAGCACGGGGAGGCCCTGGACGCCGTCCAGCGCTAACCCAGACTCTGATGACTCGGACTCGGGGTGCTATGACTGGCTCGCGAGTGTTTCCATCTCAACAACGACGTCCGTCGGATGAGGAGACCGGAGATGCTTTGCCGCCGTGGCCGTCCCTACGGCCAACCGAGCGGGACGTAACGCCCAGCGGTTGGGACATCGGCGGCTGGAGCTGCGCAGGTGATCGAGCCGCGTGGGCCGCTACCACAAGCCCAAGATAACCGGCGACACGAAGACGATGCTCGAGCAGCACAATGGGCCAGCTCAGAGAAATCGAGGCCAAGATGAATGAGGAACGCGCGAATCTGGAGCTGCTCAAGCGCGCGCTTGAGCAGAACCATCCGCCCCCTCCTCGAGCTCTTGGCGCTCGAGGAAAGGCACGAGACGTTTTCAACCGCATCGTCAACGACGGGCGGCCAGAGGCGCCGATCGAGCCAGCCCATTTCCCCCGAGCAAGCCAAAATGTCCTTGCGGCAGCTATCTTCTTGCGAGGATATGGCGCCCTCGAATCCGCATGCATTGCGGATACGAGATGAGATCCAAGGGCTCCTCCAAGTCGCGGCCGTCCAGCAGGCCGAAAGCTCGGCCTCGAGACGGCGTGAGGTAGCCCCCAGAACAACCACGGCACGAGCGGGAGGGTTCCGTCCACCAGGAGGCACCCCCTCGAGGTGGTAGAGCACCTGCTCGAGAACGCATCCTCGACAACCGCGCGCCTCAAGATGCGCGTCATGACATCAACGACAACCGACGACGCAAGGCTGCGGGCGCCGAGGACCGTGGCTACAAGGCCCATCGAGGGGGGCGTTACGACAGCGACGAGGACCGGCAGGCTCCCGAGCCGCCAGGCCCCCGAGTCTTCAGTCAAGCTATTCGCAACACGCCGTTGCCAAACCCGTTTCGACCCCCCACGAGCGTGGTCAAGTACAACGGAGAAACCAAGCCAGAGCTTTGGCTAGCTGATTTCCGGCTGGCCTGCCAGTCGGGAGGGGCTCGAGAAGATAGGGCAATCATACGCCAGCTTCCTCTATTTCTCTCTGACACCGCTCGACGGTGGCTCGAGGAGCTTCCCCCCAATCAGATCTACGATTGGACCGACAGTCCAGATTTTCGAGGGAACTTCAAGGGCACCTACGTCCGACCCGGCAACTCCTGGGATCTCCGTAACTGCAAGCAAAATACCACGGAATCTCTCCGGGACTTTGCTCGACGTTTCTCAAAGGTGCGCACCGAGCTGCCACACATTCCAGATCACGACGTCATCCTGGCATTCGTCTCAGGCACCACTTGCAAAGAGCTAGTGCGGGAACTCGAGCGCAATCGCCCAAAGACGGTGAACGAGCTCATGGATGTCGTCGCCGACTACGCTGCCGGCGACGAGGCCGTGGGGGCCTTCTTTGGTGGGGCCGGGAACAAGCCCGCGCCGTCCCCGGGAGGCGGTGAGGGCTCAAGCAAGGCCCAGAAGAAGAACGGGAAGAAGAAGAAAGGCAACCAGCAAGGCAAGCGTGCGGTCGTGGAAGACGAGGTAGCCGCAGCCGAACGCAAGAAGCCTAGACCCCCACCGGATGGGGGCGTCTTCGACAAGATGCTGAAGCAGCCCTGCCCATGCCACAAGGAACCGGTCAAGCACAACCTCGAGGACTGTCGAATGCTTCGAGGCTACTTCAAGCGGCTCGGGATCGACAAGGACGACGACAAGAAGGATAAGGGTGGCGAGGACCAAGCCAACGACAATGACGATGATGGGTACCCGCCTATCACCGAGTGCTACATGATCTACGGCGGCCCAACCACCCAGATGACACGTCGAGAGCGGAAGGCCGAGCGTAGGGAGGTTTCGCCCCGAAACCCGCCACGCCTCAGTTCCTCAACTGGTCGGATGCTCCCATCACGTTCGACCGTGATGACCATCCAGAGCACGTCACCAATCCCGGCGCATACCCTCTCGTCGTCGACCCGATCATCCTCAACGCCCGCTTCACTAAAGTTCTCATGGATGGAGGCAGCAGCCTCAACATCATCTACGTGAGGACCCTCACGCGGCTCGGCCTCACAAGAGCTCACCTCCAGCCGAGCGCCGGGGGCTTCCACGGAGTGGTCCCTGGCAAAAAAGCGATCACGATCGGCCGCATCGACCTCCCCGTCATCTTTGGGACACGCTCGAACTTCCATCGAGAGGTCATAACTTTCGACGTGCCCAGCTTCGAGGGAACCTACCACGCCATCCTGGGCAGGCCGTGCTACACCCGGTTCATGGCGATCCCCAACTATGCCTACCTCAAGCTCAAGATGCCGGGACCAAAGGGAGTCATCACCGTCGACTCCACGTACGAGCACGCCTACCACCGTGATGTGGAGTGCGTCGAGTACGGGAATCCCACGACAAACGTGATGGGAACATCGAAGACCTAGCCATGATGCTCGATCACATGGCGGCCGAGCCCCCGCTCCAACGCCCAAGCGACAGGCCGGCAACTTCGAGCCCGCCGAAGACACCAAGAAGATCCCACTCGATCCAAGCTCCTCGGGGAGAAGACGCTGGTCATCAGCGCCTCCCTCGACTTGACAAATAGGAAGCGGTGCTCGTCGACTTTCTCCGCGCAAACGCCGACATGTTTGCGTGGAGTCCCTCGGACATGCACGGCATACCGAGGGATGTCGCCGAGCACGCCTTGGAGATCCGTCCGGTTCGAGACTGTCAAGCAACGCTGCGCCGCTTCGACGAGGAGAAGCGCAGGATCATCCGCGAGGAGGTCGAGAAGCTCGAGAAGGCCGGATTCATCAAGGAGGTACATCATCCCGAGTGGTTAGCTAATCCTGTATTAGTAGAGAAAAAGAATGGAAAAATGAGGATGTGTGTAGATTACACTAGTTTAAATAAAGCATGTCCCAAAGTCCCATTTCCTTTACCTCGAATAGATCAAATCGTTGATTCCACTGCGGGTTGTGAAGTACTTTCCTTTCTCGACGCCTACTCTGGCTATCACCAAATCAAGATGAAGGAGTCCGACCAGCTCGCGACTTCTTTCATCACCCCCATGGGCATGTATTGCTATGTCACAATGCCTTTCGGCCTTCGAAACGCCGGGGCAACATATCAGCGCTGCATGCTCCATGTCTTCGAGAAACACATAGGAGAGACCGTCGAGGCCTACGTCGATGACATCGTTGTCAAGACTCGAAAAGTAGAAAACCTTGTCGCGGACCTCAAGTTGACGTTTGAATGCCTTCGGGCTAAAAACATCAAGTTGAATCCCGAGAAGTGTGTCTTTGGTGTGCCTCGAGGCATGTTGTTAGGGTATATCGTCTCCCAGCGCGGCATCGAGGCCAATCCCGAGAAGGTCGCGGCCATCATGAGAATGGGGCCAATTCGAGACCGAAAGGGGTGCAAAAGATCACTTTGGATGCTTAGCGCACTCAGTCGGTTCATTGCGCGCCTGGGAGAAAAAGCTTTGCCTCTGTACCGGCTCCTCAGAAAATCCGAGCACCTTGCATGGACACCTGAAGCAGAGGAGGCCCTCTCGAAACTAAAGAGCATGCTCACATCTCCCCCTGTGCTCATGCCGCCTCGGCCGGCTCGAGATGGCATACCCGCCGAATCCCTCCTCCTCTATGTTGCCGCAACCACTCAGGTGGTCAGCACGGTCATAGTGGTCGAGAGGCGAGGAAGAGGGCACGCGCTCCCCGTCCAGCGGCCGGTGTATTTCATCAGTGAGGTGCTCTCAGATGCCAAAACCCGATACCCCCATATCCAAAAGCTGCTCTACGCAATCGTGCTCACCCGTCGAAAACTCCAGCACTACTTTCTTAGCCATCCGGTGACGGTGGTAACGTCATTCCCACTTGGGGAAATTATCCAGAACCGGGAAGTCGTGGGTCGGATCGCCAAATGGTCGGTCGAGCTCATGGGCGAGACCATCACGTACGCCCCACGAAAGGCTATCAAATCCCAAATCGGCGACTTTGTCGAGTGGTGGTGACGTCCAACTCCCCCGGCCCGAGATCCGGCCGATTTTGTGGGCCATGTATTTCGACGGGTCACTTATGAAGACGGGAGCGGCGCGGGCCTGCTCTTCATCTCACCCCTCGGAGTACACATGCGTTACGTGGTGCGCATCCACTTTGCCGCCTCGAACAACATGGCGAGTATGAGGCGCTCGTTACCGGGTTGCGCATTGCCATCGAGCTTGGGGTCCGACGCCTCGATGCTCGAGGCGACTCGCAGCTCGTTATCGATCAAGTGATGAAAGCCTCGAGCTGCCATGATGAAAAGATGGAAGCATACTGCAATGAGGTGCGCAAGTTGGAAGCCAGCTTCCATGGTCTCGAGCTCAACCACATCCCAAGGCGCTTCAACGAGGCCGCGGACGAGCTGGCCAAAATTGCTTCATCTCGGGCGCCGCTACCCCCAGACGTCTTCTCGAAAGATCTTCACGAGCCATCCGTGAAGTGGGACTCGGGGGCTGGGGCAGGACCAGCCGTTGAGCCTGCTCCTACGACCGAACCCCCCTCGATGGGGGCCACAGTCATGGAGATCGACCAGGTTACGAGCCCACCAACCGACTGGCGTGCACCATTCCTCGAGTATCTCATTCGAGGGGAGTTACCAGAGGATCAAACGGAGGCAAGGCGACTAGCTCGTCGAGCCAAAACTTACGTCCTTTATGGGGACGACAGAGAGTTCTACCGCCGCAGCCCGACCGGTATACTTCAACGGTGTATCTCGATCGAAGAAGGCAGGAAACTGCTAAGAGACATGCACTCGGGGGCTTGTGGCCACCACGCTGCGCCAAGAACCCTTGTCGGGAACGCATTCCGTCGAGGCTTCTACTGGCCCACTGCAACTGCTGACGCCATCAAGCTTGTTCGAGCGTGTGAGGGATGCCAGTTCTACGCCAAGCAAACGCATCTTCCAGCACACGCACTCCAGATGATCCCCCTCACGTGGCCATTCGCGGTCTGGGGGCTCAATCTGGTCGGACCCCTCAAAAAGACGACGGGAGGCTACACCCACTTGCTCGTGGCCATCGACAAGTTCACCAAGTGGATCGAGGCCAAGCCCATCACCAACATCCGCTCGGAGCGAGCGGTCGAGTTTTTCACCGACATCGTCCATCGCTTTGAAGTCCCCAACGTCATCATTACTGACAATGGCACCCGAGTTCACGGGCAAAAGTTCTTGGACTTCTGCGATCGGTACCACATCCGTGTGGCGGGTGGTAGTCGCCTACCCTCGAACTAATGGCCAAGTCGAACGCGCAAATGGCATGATCTTGCAAGGTCTAAAGCCAAGGATTTTCAAACGCTTGAACAAACACGGCAACAAGTGGGTAGCTGAACTCCCATCGTCCGTGGAGTCTGCGGACGACCGAGAGTCGAGCCGGGTTCACCCCGTTCTTCTTGGTCTATGGGTCGAGGCC
Organism: Themeda triandra; assembly: GCA_018135685.1. Lineage (NCBI taxonomy): Eukaryota > Viridiplantae > Streptophyta > Magnoliopsida > Poales > Poaceae > Themeda > Themeda triandra. The sequence goes on from JAENPR010001726.1 coordinate 36,689, forward strand.
GTCCTCCCCACCGACCTCGAGTACGGGTCCCCTCGACTCAAGGCCTACAACGAACAGACTAATCAGGAAAGGCTGGCAAACGCCATCGACCAAGCAGAAGAAGCTCGAGACACGGCGCTCCTACACTCTGCGCGCTACCAACAGAAGCTACGGCAATATCACGAGAAGAACGTGCGCAGGAGGGATTTCAAGGTCGGCGATCTCGTGCTCCGTCGACGCTAAGATAACAAGGGGCGCCACAAGCTCACTCCTCCTTGGGAAGGCCCGTTCATCGTGGTCAAGGTGCTGAAACCGGGGACATACAAGTTAGCCGACGAAAAAGGCTCGACCCTCACCAACGCGTGGAACATCGAACAGCTACGTCGCTTTTTCCCCTAAGCCTCGATGCCTTGTACATATTTTGTCTAAATATACCGCTAGTATGAATAAACGAGTCGATTCCTTACTTTTTGTTCATACACAAGGTGGGCTCGACTTTGTTTCCACAAAGTCAAGCCACCCTCGGGGGCTAGACCGGGGGGACCCCCCTGAAGTCCTCGAAAAAACGCACCTAGTTTTTTCGAAAACAACGCTCGATGTATTCTTTCCCCTCCTCGCCTCGAAGTTTTTCGTAAGCTAAGTGTTTTCGTCACCTCGAGCTCACCGAGTCAGGACGATCGAGCACAAGGCTTCCCACGCTTCCGAGCTACGGCACCCTAACTCATCCCCTCTCGAAGTAGCTCGAGCACAGCGCCAACACTTAGCTAAAACAAAGTAAAGGCGGGAAGTGGAAAATGATATCGAGCGCAAAGGAAAAATTAGAGCATAACGATTATAAACATCAAAGTATTACGGTTCAAGGCCACTTGGGCCACTCCCATAACCAAAAATACTTGTTTTCTTACAAGGGCCTCGTTGCCCAGTTTCGGCTCGCAGCCGGCTAAAGATTACTCCACATCGGGCGGAAGGACTTCTCGCAGCGGATCGCCTCCAAGAAGGGCGCCCGGCTCCTGCGCCTCGGCCTTGAGCTGCTCGATCCGGGGTTGACCCCTCCTTCTTGCTCGCCCTCGACGTAGGTGAAGCCGCCGCAACGGCCTCCATCCCGGCCCGGGCGTCCTCCCTCGAGATCTTGAACCCGAGTAGAAGATGGCCATCGTCCGACGCGCAGCAAAAACAAGGGCCTCCCGGATACGACCCCGCAGAGAGGCGCCGAACTCACGGATCCAGCTAGCATAGCTCTGGCCAGCATCCGGCCCCTCGACGTCCACCACCGGCGGGAAGCCCCACTTAGCGCTGAGGGTGTCAATGGCGCCGGTGATGTGGGCCTTGGCTGAGAGCACGCGGTCAGCCAGCGCGTGGGTTGACTTTGCGTACTCACGCGCGTCCGCCGGGTCCGCCTCCAAACCTGAAAAAGGACGACAAGAATCAAGTACTCAATCAAGTACTCGAGCAACACGTACGAATCACGCAAAAAAAAAAAAGGACTAAAAGACTCGAGCGCTTACCGGTGCAGCGGGTCGAGAGCCCTTGCTCGCGTTCGGCGCCGCGCGAGCTCGGCTTCTTTTCTCGGAAGGCGCGCTCGATGTCGCGTTTCTCCACGCGCAGTTCCTCGTAAGCCTTGCCGGCGCCCTGGATCGTGAGGTCCTTGTCCGTCACCACCTGACGGAAGTTGGCCACCTCCGTTTGGAGACCGGTCACCCGCTCCTTCTCCGCCTCGAGCGCACTCGAGAGAGCCTCCTTCTCGGCAGCCTCCCGGGTGACCGTAGCCTGGAGCTCCTTCACATAGGCCTCAACGCCGGCTTTCTCCTTTTGGAGCTGCTCCATGTCCCGGCATTTGGCCTTGTAGCTCTGCAAAGCCGTGGCTGCATCCTTCTTGAGCTGCTCGAAGGTTGCATGCAGCTGCGCGTACTTCTGACGAGCAGTCTCGGCCTCCTGCGCGGCTTGGGCGAGCTTCTCGCCTGCCTCCTGCTGCGCAGCCCCGGCCTCCTGCGCCACTCGAGCGAGTTCATCTTGGGCTTTCTTGGCGTCCTCCTTGGCAGCGACCAAGGCGGCGTTGGCCTCTCGAAGGAGCCGAGCAAAGCGGTGCCGCTCGCCCTCGGCCTCCTGCCCCATCCGCACGTACCGCCGGATCTCGTGCTCGCTCTCTTGAGTAGCAAGGATGTGCGTCGATTTGGCATATGAGCGGCTTTGCGTCGTCTGAACCATGAAGGGGAAGCATTAGATCATAAATCACGATAAACCTAAAAGAAGGGCAACAAGAAGTACTCACAGAAAGAAGCCGGGGCATGTCCTCAGAAACAAGCGACAGGGCGGTCCTCAAGGCGTTCTCAAGCCATTGCTGGCGTTCCTCGGCCTCCGTATATGCCTCGAGCTCCTTCTGGTCGTTCATCACGATCGGAGGAGCCTCGTGGTCAAGAGGGTCGGGGAGCACCAGCGGCGGCCTTTCCCATAAGGGGAACTCCTCCCGCATCTCCTTGTCGACGGAGGAGCGGAGTCTCCTCACCACCTCCAAATCGACGCCCGCCGTCACCACCCGTTCGGCCAAGGTTGTCGGGCGTTGCGGCTAGCTCCAGGAGGAGGACGCTTCCTGGGCAAGCGCCCGCGCCTCGAGCCGCCTCCGCTCTTCGATAGAGGCATCGGTGGGCTCGGTGGGTGTTAACACCAGAATTTGGTCAGGAATATGACAGGTGGACCCGCGAGGAACAGAGAGGGCAATTCGGCAAATGCGTATGCGGTCGGCTAATTTCCATGTGTTCGGCAAATGACCAAGCGGTCAGCAACCGTTTCGTTTGAAGGCGAAAGAAGGAAAGATGAAGGCGACCGAGAAAGGGAAGGAGTCGTGATAATCGAGGACTCCGATTATGGATAGAGTTAGCGTGTCTTTGTTTTTCCAATTTTGTTTAAGATAGCTCGTAAGTGCTTAGGATTCGTGTTCGTCTGGGGTATAAATATAAACCCTCGACCATTGTAATAAGGGTTCACAACCAAATCAATACAACCGGCTACGCGCCACCCTTCGAGTCCTTTTAGTCGTGTCGTCGAGTTCTTCGAGAGGGCCAATCGATCCGTCGACCTCCGTAAGTCCCGGCAACCTTGCTATCATGTCTAGTATCGTGCGGCGGATTTAGATGCGATGCAAGTAGTCTCATCTGTTTTGCTTAGTATCGTGCGGCGGATTTAAGCTTAATGATGGGAAGTTTTTGCTTGTGCCTTGTATCGTGCGGCGGATTAAGACATGAGTAAAGATAGTTATCGGCTCTTTTAGATTTGGCATGATCTAATAGATTCATTAAGTTATCACGTGTTGCTTGCTTTATTTAATGTTTAATTATTTGCAACACTCTTTTGCCCAATCTAGATTGATACTCTTTCGGCTTGTTGATCGTTCTTTCATGTTTATTCAATATCAAGTGGATCAAGTTCATATAGCTGAATTAGATCGATCTAGATTGTCACGTGTTGTGGGTTCATTCACGTTATGTGTAGATAAGCCTTGACGGGGACCGGTACCGTATGCGGCGGATCGGGTCTTTGGGTTACTCTAGAGCTAGTCATCCGGTGGACTAGAGATCGGTTTAATCGATAGGTTTCTTTACATGTTACTTGTTTGTTCCTTCTTCATGGACCCCGATTCGGCAATCTTGCTGATACGGTTATGCTTAAACATGTGGCGAGTATTTATAGATCTATTAGGTAATTACGTGCTTTTAGCTCTTTATTGTTAGATTGTATCATGCGGTGGATTGATCTAGCAGTAAGGAGTGGTGTAAATTCATAGTGAGTGGTATCATGCGGTGGATTAGCTTGCTTGGGTTTATGCTTGACGGGTTTATGAAGGCTAGACGTGCGAGACTAGTTGGAATAGCCTATGCATGTGTTATTTAGTAGATTTATATTTATAAGTTACTTATTCTTAATTATTAGTGCTTGATGATGCTTTAAACCCGAGATGTAGTTTGATACACTTTAATGATCTGATCTTGTTGAAACATGTCCTCATTTACCGCATTCGGCAAGTTCGTCCTGTTTACGTCAGTTATGTTACTTTAGCCGAATGAACTGCAATCTGTTGGCAGATAGCTTCTATAGCTATGTGTCGTCGTAAGTGGCTTCGGGGCCGTAAAGATGGAACTGCGGTCTCACCAAAGACGTTCCAGTTATGATCTTACTTGTTTTATCCCTTGTCGATTTTCGGTCAAATCGATCGGCACGCCACCGGATTCGACGCCCGGCATCCGATTGAAGCTAGGCTTTCCGGCTTGCCGTGTGTGAGACGCGGGGTGGTCACATTTTGCGTCAACGGTGGGCCGAGACCGACCGACCGCATATGGCATCGACGATGGCGGCCGCCGTCGGTCTCCTCGGGCCTCCTCCCACCGGGTCGGCGTCGGTCATGGCCTCGAACCTCACCTCGCCCGTTTCCGAGTCGCACGAGGTGGGGCACCGGCTCCCCGGCGGTTTGTGGAGGTTGTGGCGGCGCGATACGGATGCGGGTGGTGCTCCCGCTCGTCGCCCCGACGCTCATCGCCGCCCGTAGCGGTGGGCTGCTCCGCTCGTTGCCCCGCTGCCGGCCGCTGCTCCTCAGCTCGGCCCGCCGCTCCACTGCGGGCGCTCCTCGGCCCGCTGCGGCGGCGGGCCGCACCACCGGCCCCGCTCGCTCGCTCCACCCGGCTCCTCCGCCTTCTCCTCCTCTTGCGTGGCGGCGGGGTGCTCCTCGAACGCGCCCTCTCGAACGGCGGCTTGGGCCTCCCCCTCCTCGACCCGTTGCCCAGCTGAGGACTCGACCTCCATATCCCGAGGAGGGGTTGAGGCCCGGCTCGGGCGAGGTTCGAGCACCGGTCCCGCCTCCCCGCATCACCACATCTCCCACCGGCCGATCGGTGGCCGCCGGCGTCTCCTCCTCCTCCTTCTCCCTGCGCTCCTCCTCGGCCGGCGCAGCGGTTGGCGGGGAGGACTTGGCGCCCGAGCTCGGACTCTCGTCCTCGAGCGTGATGGGCTGCCGCCCGATCCGGCCCGTCGCCGGGATAGAGGCCGCCGACTCCGGCGCCGTCGCCCTTGGTCGCCCGCCGCCCGCGCCGCCCAGCGCGCGCCGACGACGACGAGTCTCGAGCGGGAGGGCGGACGAGGCCGTGGTGGTGGTGACGTCCTCCTCCCCCGTGGCCTTGGTCACGGCCCGGCACCCGCACGGACGCAGCTCGCCATCGGCCTACCTCGCCCGAGCGCATCCTTGGCCCGCTCTAACCAAGCTGGAGTGGAAGGAGGGAGAGTTACTCCACGGCATCGACGGGGTGCCGAGCGACCCTCCGTGGTCCTCAGCCTCTTAGTAGGCAGCATGGGGGGGAGGGATGGTAAGGTCTGCAGGGGACGCTTAGTCCTGGAAGAAAGAGAAAAACAAAAAATTTCACTGTGACAAGGTACTCACACGCGAACAAAATAGTGCAATAAGATCGATCGGAAGACTCACCCCCGCGGTCGGGGTAGCGCTGCTCGAGCCGCCGGCTTGCTCGAAGCGCTCGAGGGCTTCCCGAGCCTCGCGCCCCCTTGAGTCCCTCGAAGACTTGGGGGCCTCGAGCCCACCACCGGTGCCGCTCGGGGCTCGACACCACGGCGGCCGCCCCGTTCGGCCGACTCTTTGGCCGGCTCGGGCACGAGTCCCTTACGGGATCCCGGGCCGGCGGGTCGAGGTCCGCTCGCCCGGCGGTCGCCGGAAGGAGCCCGGCGCGCTCGCCGGCTGCGCAGAACTTAAAGTGCGCACATTTGCAGCCTCATGCTGCCGGGTGTGCGCGCCCGTTGAAGATGGCTGGTGGCGGGAGGAAGAATCCCGCCGCGTCGGAGACGGCGCCCGCCCGCCATGGCTAGAATGACGGGGCGACTCCTCCCGCCACCCTGCTTGAGCCGGCGACGACGAGCGAGCGCGGCGGCTGGAGTGTTGAGACACCCCACCCCGTTGCCTTGCTTGGCCCGGCGACGGCGCTCGAGCGCCGTGGCTCGACGACTCCTCCTGCTGGCCTGCCTGAACCAGCGACGAATCGCCGCGCAGAAGGCCTGGCGCCAAAGCTAGCTCCTGCACGCGAGAGCGAGGAGGCGTCAGGGCTCGGGTGTCGATGGCGCCATCGCTGTCGGTCGCCTCGTCGTCCTCCTCATCATCATCGCCCTCATCCTCATCGGTCGACTCGAGACTAGGGCTCCAGTCGGTCGGGTCCGCCGCTAGACGTATTTCACGCTCCCGGCGGCGCCTAGCCTTACGCTTCTCCTTATCCTCTAGCGCACGGGCTTTCTGCGCCTTCTCCTCCCTCCTCGAGACCACGGCAGCGTGTTCTCGCTCGCCCCTCAGGCGTCTTACCTCGCGGACGGGCGCGTCCTCCTTCACCGGGGGCCTCGACTCCGCGTGGTCGTTGATATTCTGGAAAAAAAAAGAGAGAGGACGGGCTTCAATAAGGATCGCTCGAGTAAAAGAAACGACGAGAGAAGAGCTCGAAAAAACTTACAAAACCCAGCAGATTGACGGCCGGACGCATGCGGAAGAGGCCGACTTGGTTCTCGCCGAAGTTCCTCCCGCCGTCGATCGCGTCGCGCACCCGAGCCACGATTGTGGCGACCGGGAGGGGCGCGTCCGACATCCTGCTGGCCGCGAGCGCCGCAGGATCGGCGTCCTCCGTCATCTGGTCGAGCCGTAGCGGGCGCTCGGCGAGCGGGAGCACCCGGCGGCTATGGAACTCGGCAACCACGTGCGCAATATTGAAGAAGAGGTTGCCAGACCTCCGGTTGCGGAGGCTCGAGATGGCGTTCAGCAGGGAGTCCATGCGGGGCTGGCACGCCGCCGGCTGGCCGTGCGTCCAGTTGAAACCAGGCGCGGTTAGCACGGCGCCGGTGTATTCCGGGAAGAGGCCCCCCTCGTTCCGGAGATAGAACCATTCTCGGTCCCAGCCGGCGTTGTTCGACGACCACGCGCTGGACAGCCAGCATTCCTTCCTCTTCAGCCCAATCGAGCAGGAGCCCGCTCGAACGTAGCGGCGGACCTTTGGTTTCACCACCTTCTCCTCTTCCTCCTCGTTCTCCTCCTCCTCCTCCTCGTCATCGTCATCACCGTCGTCGTCGGCGGCCTCCTTGTTCTTCACCGCCTTGGTGAAGAGCGTCGCCTTGAAGATGTGGGTGAACAGGTCCCACTGCGGCGCCATTCCCAGATACCCCTCACACACAGCGGCGTAAGTAGCCGCGAGCGAGATGGAGTTAGGGTTGAAGTCTTTGGAGCTCGACCCCGAAATGGTGGGGAGCGCCCGCATGAAGCGGCTCGGCCGCGCACCAAGTCCCCGCCGGTGGAACCCGATGAAGCTCGGGACGTAGCCCGGCGGGGATTGGGCTCGAGGTGGTCGTCGTCCGGCACCCTCCACTCCGGTAACCCCTCCGCCGGATTGGGCGGAAGCAATCCACCATTCACCAAGTTGAGCAGCATTGCCTCGGTCACCGAGGACCGAGGCCACGGGAGCGCATCCTCCATCACCACCGGCGGGGAAGGCTTGGCGGCACTCCCGCCTTTGCCCTTGCCCTTGCTACCAGCACCCTGGCCGGAGCTCTGACCCGACTTCCTGACCGACCTCTTCATGTCGATGACGGGAGCGGGACGGCGGAGCAACGGCGGCGGCGGAGCGCGAGGAACGGTAGCGCGGGGAACGGTGGCGCGGGGAACGGAGGCGCGGAAAGCAGGCGCGATCACCGGCGGTCACAGGCGGCAGCAGCGGCGGCGGTTGCAAATGAGGGCAGCGGCGGATTGAATCTGGAGCAGGGCGCAACTGGCGGCGAGAGCGGCGAGAAGGGCGAGAATGCGGGGAAGAAGAACCGGGGGCCTACTTCTCCATATTTATAGAGCCCAAGCCGATCCGCGTGAATCGCCTCCGACGGCCTAGATTACGCCATCCGACGGCCGCGCGCCCCGGCGGACTCGACGAAAAACGGTAACCGCATTTATTGCTCTGACAAAACCGCCACCTACCTCACTTACAGGGCGCACGCGTCGCGAGACGGAGCGGAACCGTCGCCAAGACACGATCACCACGATGCGCCGGTTTCCGCCTAAAAAGGCGCGCCGTTCGCAACGGACGGATGCGTAATGACGGGACGTCTCGACAGACGGTCCCTTACACGGTAAGAAACCCAGGGACCCCGGTCCCACAAGTAAGTCTCGAGGGAGCGGAGGCTGACCCACGGACGGGTTCGAACAGCCGCCCTCGAGGACCCGAGTCAGGGGCGCCTATGGGAAGGAACCCTCGAAAGGTTCCGCTCGGGAACGAACCCTCGAACCCAGATGGCGTGTCCAAGGCGGGGTACTAGGTTTCCAAGAGATCCCGCCGACGGGAGGCACTCGAGCCGCCGGTCCCCTCGAACGGGGCCGGTCCTCGGAAACTAAGCACCCCGCTCTAATGAGAGCGCCCCGGGCCACGGCCGTCTCCCCTCGAAAGGAGACGAGCTCTCACTTGGACTACCCGCCATCGGCTCACGGGGAGGTATGGCGCTCGCTCGGTCGCGAGTAGTGTCGGACCTCTCACCACTTGGATCGATCCAAGAGATCGGCGGCCCGGATCACGACTCCGGCCCGGCCATTCGAGGCTCGGAGGCTCGAGTCACACAAACAACCTCCTCGACACGGGAGGAGCGGGGAAATACTCGGGGCTCGAACAAGTTATCGAAACCCCACCCCGAGCTGCTACAACTCCAGTTAATAATACTCTTACTTAAACCCGTTCATATCAAAGCCCCCGGAGGAATGCCTCATTCCTGCGGGGCCCGAAAGCTACCCCGCGGGGGACGCTCGTGCGCCCCCACGGAGAAAGGACGAAACGACTCCTCGAAACAACATGACCCTAAGTCAAGGTACTTAAACTCCACTTCATGATCCCTTGCTTGAAGTTTTTTCACAATCAAGCAAGGGCTCGGGGGCTACTGTCGGATACCTAGATTAGGGGGTCCTAAATCGGGTGAATTAGAAATGAGCAAATCAGCCCCATCCCTCTCTAAGAATCCCAAAAGATAATTGACCACAGAAATCCCCTCGAGCTGGGCCGGCCCACTATCAGGCCCACAAAGCCTCAAAACTTCCTAAACTCGAGCAGCGGCCGCTCACCCGCTCGACAGAGAGGTATGGAAACCGCTCGAGCGAGCGGCCACTCGAGACGATGACGCAAACCGCTCGAGCGAGCAACCGCTCGAGCGGGACGGAGAACGCTCGAGCGAGCAACCGCTCGAGTCGCCCTCAATCATTGCCGCCCGAGCACGCACGTGGCTACGGGGCTCGAACAGCGCCAAAGTACTCGACGCCGCCTAACCCCATGGCTACGGGGCTCGCAATGGTGGGACGTGCGCCGGTCGCCTCCGCCATTACGCCGCCCATCCCCTGGATTCAAGGATGGCAGGTGCCACTGTGTAGCCATGCTACGCACCGTGCCACATACGACGTCCCCTTTAGGCGCCGTAGTCAAGCCCCCGCACCGTCAAAACGCGTCGTACCGTCCCATCGCTCGGGTCGACGACCCCTCGAGCCGGCCCCAAGGCGCTCAAGGAAGTGATGGCGGACGCGATAGGCGTACGGAGCAAGCAGTGCCCTGTCTTTCCCACCTCGACGACCATACCGCAGGGTTCCCGGGCGCACGTGCTTGGCTACACCGGCACCGCACCTCGACTACGTCAGCCCACGACCGAGAAGGACGAGCAGGCCATCAATGACCATACCGCTACAGGCTCGAGCCCGACCAAGGGGAGCGTCTACAGTCTCGGCGACTCGACATGGCGCATGTACCTCGACGTCACGCCCACGAAAGCCCTATCTACTCTGTACTCCTGAGCCTCCTCTTGGTCTATAAAAGGGGATGCCAGGGCCTAGTTCAGAGGAGGCTTTTACGCATACACGTTTTTACGCCTTCACTCACAATCACTCACTAAGTCTCAGGACTACCTTGTACTCACCCCTGTACAAGCACTTCGGTGCAAGATAATACAAGTCTCCCCCCACTGCTGGACGTAGGGCACTCTTTGCCCGAACCAGGATAAACGCTTGTGTCCATCTTGCATCACCATCCGGATTAGGGAGCACGCATAGAAATTCACTCGTTGGTGTTATACCCCCGGGGTACGAAACACCGACAGTAAATGTGACTGGATTACACTGCTATCGGTTACAAACTACAGTGCTAGTAGAGACTCTGATGCTAGCACTGGCCCTTCATCTTAGGTACTCATCCCTGCTTGTTATGTTCCCAGTACAAATGGGGAATGAATTGGATTGGTTTTGCAGATAGCACACATTCAGCAAGCTTTTCTTCTCTCCTTCAATGTTTTGCAGGCTTGGGCTTGAAAGGCAGCGGCATGTATTTTTTGGTGTTACTGTCATATGACTGACAGTACGAGATGGTGCCACATTGTGATCTCTAAGCTAGTTCAATTTACTGTTCTTTGGTTCCTGGACACAATTAGGGACTACTACCGCACTAGTTAGCATGCGAAGTTAAGCTATCTATTAAGTAACTCAGGCAATTTCCTTGCAATATTGGATCGATCTTAAGTAACCTTTCGCTACCCAGATGAGTATTGTATTCTGCATTTCTGCTGCTTAATTTTCCCTGGAGCACTAGCACCTCGTCTCATGTTGTTGCCTCGTTTTCATGTGTTTTTCACGACCTTCTGTGTGCTGCTTGCTACATTGTTTTTGCGAGTTATCCATAAAGTTATCAAATGGTGCATGTGCATGTAAGCTTTTCGTAGACGTCATTGTGGCTATCACTGGCAATGGCCCTTGTGATTTGCGCGGTTGTGTCGTCATTGGTAACTAGATGGAAATACATACTAGCTATTTGTTAGTGAACACCTAAACTCCTACTCAGGCCTCTAAACCAAATTTAAGGGTTCAGACAAAATACAACTCTAATAGGGCCCATACTCATGCCCTCTCCAATCAACCCCCTCGGGCTTTAATCCTGAGAACTCTCTCCCCGTCCCTTACATGGGCATTGAAGTCATTAATCAACCACGCATGATTGAAAACCCACTAAACTGAAGTCAATCGTCATTGGATCGAGCTCGCCATCCATCAAAAAGAGTCTGTTCGACCATCTACATGATCTTTGACGCCCTAATTGTTGCCTCACGCCGCGCTATTGTCCATCAAACTTGTCCTCACGTGTGTTTGATTGGCATCACCTCCACACGAGGCTGAAGGAGACGAATGTAGAGATCCGGGCAAAAGGGAGGATAAAAGAGTATTTTGGTGGGCCTAAGACCCGCGATAGATGGAGAAAAAACATAATTAAACCCAATAACTAATGGGTCTCACGGATTTGAGGGCAGAGATATAGAGGTTGTTGTTTGTGTTGATGGTTGAATTTGAGGGCTCAAAAGTAGGGGAGCCCTCAAACCCCAAGTGGGGTGCTGCAAAATGTAGACTTACTTCATTTCTTCTTTTTTTTTTGGGAAAACCCATCAACCCGTGTTCGATCATTTAATCCTAAGAACTCAAATACTTTAGGGTACTCCATATTTTACATTGGCTTCATTGGTACAAAGAACTCCGTCCACATGAAATCATTATTTCCTTATCACCCCTCCATTTTTTTTTTGATACATGTGCTGCTAAATTTCTATTCGATCGCAAAGGAGCGCAGGAGAAAACATGACTGGAAGGAAAGTACAATAGGGGAGCATAAGGCTAGTCTCAATGGGCATTTCATGAGTGTGTCATGCACATTTAATAGGGTGACACTTCAGCAAAAAGAGGATATTTGCATGAAATGGGGAGGAGAGAGAAGAAAAGAGTTTCACCATGGTGAAACGACCCGCGCTATTTCCTAGCTCTCGGTAACCGTATGAAACTGCATGAAATTGCCATTGAGGCCAAATCGTTTCATCCACTAGCTCCCGTGCCCATGCCTCCACCGGTGCATGGCTTCGCCTCTGCTGCAATTAAATGCTATATTTAGCGTTGGAATCGGTGAAATGAAACGCACCATTGTGAAGGTCTATTTCATTCATCATTTCATCTCGCTTTAGGTGATGTGGCGTTTTGGAAACCGAGTAGCGAAACTACCCATTGAGACTAGCCTAAGAGAGAACAAATGTAGGTTTCTCTTTAGTTCAATGATCTTAACTACTTGAAGCTAGCTCTCCTTTTTTGTGGGACACAAATCCCCATAGAATTACTCCCTCTATCCTGATATGTCCATCGTTTTGGTTTGTGTATAGATGCATTGAAGCTCATGTGAATCATCCCGTTCATTTTGCTGAAAAGGCAGACTAAAATATTGTTCGTTGATTTGCTGCAAGAGAAAAACAATATACCATAGCTAATAAGCTAGACTAATAAGTTTCAATTTACAGGAACAACTACTACTCCTAGAACCACACACGTAGGGGAGGAAGTACATGTTTACTTCGATAGAGTGGGTACTACTTTCGTGCTGAGTATTATTTTAATTTACGCACATCCATAGTATGCTCTAAAAGTGTAGCTTTGATTATTATCGTGTTTATTATACTTCTATGGCAAAAATACATTTTGACAATGCAACACATACTATTTCGAGGGACATTTAATTTTTTACCATCCTTATCGTTGGCAAGTCTTCAAATAGCAGCTTTAGAATGGCAACTAATTTGGTAGCATGAGAGGCACGTTTTGTCTAATTTTTTACCATCTTTGCGCACGTGGCACGCCATGTCAACCAACCAGCGTGCCAACGAGGATGAATTGGAGTGTAAAAAGACCCCTGGCGCCCTTTTCCTCTCCATAGGCCTATTTTGTTCATGAAAATACAGCTTTCATAGAGCATTAACTCAGCATGTCACATAAATGATCAAATAAACTTGTCAACAACCAACTCGACTAGATGAAAATCACCATTAATTCACCATGGCACACACAAATAGTTGCAGGCCACACACAAATAGATGTAGAGTACAAACAAATTGTTCACGACACAAATTGTTCGGGCATCAAAAGCTAAAGTTTGGAACTCATGCATCACAAGCTATAAGTTTGGAACGCCCACATACATAGTTCGGGCACAAAATAGTGGTTGCCGTAGCCACTCAAAAGCTAGAAGATGCTTCAGTTCATAACCAAAATGCAATTTCTCTTGCTCATTGCTGCAGTCACATCTTCTTCTTCTTGCCTGGAGTCTTCTTAATCTTTGAACAGATGACCTTCCCCTCCTTGGAGTCATTGTTTTAGTAGGTGGGTCAATCGAAGTTGTTGCTGTAAGCGATGGTGGTGCATGCTCAACCTCATTGACAGGTTGTAGGTCCCAACAAATACTCCTGTGACAATGCAAGCCATGTTTTTATATTGGCAACAAGTTTTGGCCAAGAATGAATTTGGAAGTAGAACATACCTTCTTGCAGTGGGTGATGGTGGTGCATGCTGAATCTGAATGATTTGTCTCTCTGCAGCTACTGCAGCTTCAGCTGCTGCTGCAGCCTTTTCTGCAGCTTCATTAGCCTCCCTTGCTGCCTTAGCTGCTGCTTCTCTAACAAGTGCTAACCTTGTTCTTGGTGTATCTCCTCCAGTAGGGGTGGGGTCTATCTTGCTCTTTTTCCTTCCAGGTTTTGGGGCTGCTTTTCTAGTTCTTTTCCTACAATTTATTGGCTAAGGTCAGTGGTTAACAATTTTAATTGCATGTAACACTAGGGGTAGCAACATACCTTTTCTTGGTACCACTTACTGGACACTTCCAAGCTCCCTTCCTGTGGCCATATTCCCCACATTCTGGGCATTTGACCTGTCTTGTTGCTTTCCACTCTCACTAGCAGCTAGTATCCTTTTCTTCCTCTGTCTGCCTGGCTCTCTCTTTTTGATATTTGGTGGGAACAACTTGAAACCCTTGTTCACCTGTACAACCAATCAAATGAATCATCCCATTTCCCAAAAAGCTTGTCATATGCCCTTTGTTTACCATACACAACAGTATGGTAGTTGATGTCAACGGGTACTTGGCTTGGAGGGCTTCCTGTAACTCTGTGACACCCATGCTAGGCTTTTTCTTGAGTAGCGGTATAGCCCTCTCTTCAACCCAAGCTTGAGAAGCCATTGTATTACCAGGGCATCTAGACCTATCAGGACAAGTGTGATCTTTGTCATTTATTTGCACCTGCAAAATGACAAAACAAGGCTACATAAGTATAAATGACACAAACAAGTATGCATAGGTATAAAATGACACAAAGAAACTTGCATAGGTATAAAATGACACAAAAAATATACCCTGACACTGTGTCTTAGCTCTAAGAAACCAAGGGCATCCATCAGCAGCACAGTGCACCCTATACCGGCTTTTGTCAGAATGAGCAGTACCAAGTTCAAATTTACTCATTATGGCATGCTGCTTCACTGCTAGCCTAAAATCTTTCATGCAAGGGTAAGTAACTCCGACAGACAAATCAGGATTATCCCTGTCCCAATCAAACAAAGGCTCCTCTGGCACATTGTCATCCACTGGAACAGCAGCTTCATTCATATCCTGTTGCATTTCAGCTGTGATTGCAGGAATAGGTATTGCTTCCCTTGATGCATCTTCTGCACTCTGATTCCATGGCCCAAACCCCATTGCCTCATATATTGTCTCTTCATCAACAGCTGCAGTACAATCACCATCATCTTTTTCATCTTGATGTATGATCAGATTGGCCCAATCAACTGGCTCTGGTACATCAGCAGGCATAGATCAGCGACTCCCACGGCCTAGCAAGCAAACAAGGAAGACAAAAAATTCAGATCGACGGAATCGACGAACCCTAACCCTAATCAAACCAGCAACCACGGGAGAGAGAGGGCCCTGCATACACATACCTTCAATCCATTGACGAAGGGGACCTTGGGCGGCGCGGCTCCCTTCTCCCTGGTGGCGCGGTCTGGCAACGTTGAGCGGCGCGCCTCCCTTCTCCCCTGCCGGCGCGGCTCCGTTCTCCCCAGCCGGCGTGGACTCCTCCTCTTCGCGCGCGGACAGAAAGAAACGGGGGAGAGGAGACGGACGAGACTCTGGCGAGCGGGCGCTGGTCTAACCGGACCAGGGACAAGGGTGCCAGGGGCAGGCCAGTCTTTTTACGCTCCAGCTCGTCCTCGTTGGCATGTTGGTAGGCTGAGTAGTTGTGCCACGTAGGCAAAGACGGTAAAAAATTAGACAAAACATGCCTCTCATACTACCAAATTAGTTGCCATTCTAAAGCTGCTATTTCAAGACTGGCCAAAGATAAGGATGGTAAAAAATTAAATGTCCCCTATTTCGATTTGCCCGGCGTGAAGGTTTTGTTTTGGGTTTTCCTTCCTTACCATTCTTTTTTATAAAAAAAAAAGAAAAATACAAAGATGTTACAGTACCTGGAGATGAATTGCACGCAAGGCTCTGCAAGCGCTCATGGGAAATGACAGAACGGCAGGCACAGGCGCGCAGCACAGTAATGCGCACAGATATCGAGGCCCTCCTGTTGGCCACCCAGTCCACGCCCAGCAACCGCGTTCACACGAGCACACGACCGTTCCAGGCTTCCTCACCTCAACAGGCTTGCGTTTTGCTAAATCTTTTTTCTTTTTTCTTCCAAAATGTTGGGCATTGTGGCGCAGCGACACAGACTGATAAAAACGCGCTTGTTCCGGCAGCTCCACAGCTCACCACTTCACTCACAGTCACCACCACCTTGCCTCCCAGTCTTGTCCGAAACCCTAGCTAGCGGTAGCGGCGGCGGCCGGGCGGCGTCGATGGACAAGGAAGCCAAGCCAAACGAGAAGATGCACGGTGGCCGCCTCAGCGCCGCGGAGAAGGGGAAGCAAAAGGTGGCCGACGCGGACGCGGACGCGGACCTGCCCCCTGCGCCTCTCGTCCTGCAGACCGCGGGCGGCGCGCCGCGGCGCCCGGAGGCGGCCAAGTGGCACGCCAGCGGCGGCGAAGGCGTCCGCCGCCAACTTCTCCTCGGGCTCGGCACGCCGTGCGGCGGCATGTCGGAGATCGAGGGGTTGCCTCCCTTTCCACCTCGGGCTCCGTTCCGCCCCCACCACTTCCCCGCGCTGAACGCGGAGGATGTGGCGGCGGCGGCGGCAGGGCTGGCGGCGGTCGCGGGTCTGGGGCCTCTGGGCGGCGGGTTGGAGGAGATGCTGGCGGCAGAGGCGGAGCTCCCCATCTGGCGGGGTGTGGCGGCTGCCACAGCTACCGCCGGAGTAGCCCCACTAGTACCCCCATGTCTTCCTCCCTTCCGGCGCGAGGCAGACGACGGACGGAGCGGCGGGCGGCGGCGGGCGGCGTCCGCGAGAACGCCGAATGTGTACGATGAAAAACGATTGGGAAGAAAATAAAGGCCCAGTAAGCCGGCCCAAGTGCCCAAGTGAAAGTGTCCCCACCCATACCCCTAATTCATATATTACACACTAAGACAGTAACTCATTTGCTCTTCAAATTTACAGGTTTCTTAGCTCTTCACATATATTTTTTGGTTGATTTTTATTGAATTCCGACACTTATCTTCAAATGAGAGGTATGTTGGAATTTATATGGGCTTGGCCCAATAACAAATCCTAAAATTCCTAGAGAAATCTCAAAGGCCCATTCTGGCTTTCTTGGCGGTCAAGCTGCAAGAGTTCTAAACGGATACGAGTTTAGAGTCCTGAACTGATTTGGCTCGTGATCGCGACACGAGGTCGGTTTTCTGGGATATATAAGCAGCCCACCGGCCACCCTAAAACATATCCAATTGAACTAGAGCTTTCGCCTCTTCTCGCTGTTGCGCCACCGTAGCTACTCCATCCCGATCGTCAGCGTGCACTGGCGACTGGGAGAGCAGGTCTCCGAAACCCTCGTCTTTGGGATCCTGCACCGGGAGAAGGCGAATAAGGTTTTTGGGAAGCGCTCTTAGCGCGACTGCTCCCAAATCTTCTACGTCGACAGATCGTCGTCTCGTCGTCATCAAGCTTGCTGGATCGTCTACGGGAGACGCCTAGCTACAAGCTCGTGCCATCGTCGTCATCAAGCTTGCTGGATTGTCTACGGGAGACGCCTAGCTACAAGCTCGTGCCATCGTCGTCGACAGCACGTCATCTCATCGTCGTCGGCAGCACGTCGTCTCGTCGTCGTCAGGCTTGTGGGATCGTCTACAGGAGACGCTCAGCGACAAGCTCACGTTGCAATCATCGTATGCATCTTCACCACCAAGTACTTCTACAATCGGCGGTATAAATCTAACTAGTGTACGAGTTGGGTTTACGCTAGTTATCATGTTCATGCTATGTGATATCATGATGCGTCACCGCTAGCATATGCGATATCTGATTTGTCTTGCTAGTATATATGATATACTGATCTGCCATGCTAGTGATCGTGCCATGCTCAATCTAGCTTGTTGTTTTGTCATGATCTATATTCTGAAATTAATCTGGAAATTGCCTAATTTTCCAACAATCCAAAAACCTTATTATAGGCTTTTTCCTGATTTAAGTATGGCTGTTTTCGCTGACGTGCTGAGACTAGAAAAGTATTCTAGTGCACATTTAAAGAGGTGGCGAGTTAAGGCCATGCTACGGCTAAAGGCTAAAGTGTTAGGATTAGTGTTGGCTCATGTGAGGGAAATATCTCTAGAGAAAATCGAGAAGATTCCAGGAAGACCACTGCTTGTTCTTAGAGGAAGAACAATCCGAATAATAAACCTTCCAATGCCTAGATAGTAACTACCTTTGAGAAGAAGCAAACTAAAGTAGAGTTGCCTTGCTTCACTTGTGGAGAGCTTGGTCACTTTTCCGAGTGGGAAAAAGAAGAATGTCAACCTCGTGACTATTAGCGACGATGAGGAGTGTGGTAATGTTCATACCGTACTTTCGGTGTTTCGGTCCCCAAGTTGGTGGGTTGATACGGGTGCTAATATTCACGTGTGTTTGACATATCTTTGTTTTCTTCTTATCATGGGCTTCAAGGTTCCTCTTTGTTTTGATGGGGAATGGGTCACATGCTTGTTCATGGTGTTGGCACGGTAGATCGAAGTTTACTTCGGGAAAAATTGTGCAACTAAAGAACGTGCGGCATGTTCCTACTATTCGCAAGAACCTTGTTAGTGCCTCCTTCTTTTGAGAGATGGGTTTAAGGTGGTACTAGAATCCAATAAAGTTGTAATATCTAAGCATGGATAATTTATTGGTAAAGGCTATGATTGTGGAGGTTTGTTTCGTTTATCTTTAGCAGATTTTTGTAACAAGTCAGTGAATCACATTTGTGGCACAATAAATGATAGTTCTAGTGTTTGGCATTCTCATTTATGTCATGTGAACTTTGGTTTGATGTCACGATTGTCTAGCTTGAACTTAATTCCAGATTTTACTATTGTCAAAGGTTCTAAGTGCCATAATTGTGTGCAATCTAAGCAACCTCGAAAGCCTCACAAGGCGGCGGAGGAGAGACACTTGGCACCTCTAGAACTCATACATTCGATCTTTGTGAGATGAATGGTGTGTTGACAAAAGGTGGAAAGAGATATTTCATGACTTTGATTGATGCAACTAGATTTTGCTATGTTTACTTGTTGAAAACTAAAGATGAAGCGTTTGACTACTTTAAAATCTATAAGGCTGAAATTGAAAATCAACTAGAGAGAAAAATTAAAACGTCTAAGGTCAGACCGTGGTGGTGAATATTTTCCTACATCTTTTGATGATTTTTGTGCGGAACATGGTATTATTCATGAGAGGACACCTCCCTATTCGCCGAATCAAACGGGGTTGCCGAGAGGAAAAATCGCACATTGATCGACTTGGTGAATGCCATGTTAGACACTGCTGGTTTATCTAAGGCATGGTGGGGGAAGCTTTATTGATGCGAGTCATGTCACGAATAGAATTCCAAACAGAAATAAAGAGACAACTCCATATGAGCAATGGGTTGGAAGGAAACCATCACTCTCATACTTGCGCACGTGGGGATGTTTGGCGAAAGTCAATGTTCCAATTTCTA
The DNA here is from genome assembly GCA_018135685.1 of Themeda triandra. NCBI lineage: Eukaryota > Viridiplantae > Streptophyta > Magnoliopsida > Poales > Poaceae > Themeda > Themeda triandra. Next base: position 55,630 of record JAENPR010001726.1, read on the forward strand.
AGAAGCGTAAGCTTGGACCAAAGACTCGTGGATTGTGTCTTTCTAGGATATGCTCATCGGAGCATTGCCTATAGATTTTTAGTAGTAAAATCTGAAGTTTCGATATGTATATTGATACAATCTTTGAATCTCGTGATGCTACATTTTTTGAGAATATATTTCCTATAAAAGATATGTGTAGCAATGCTAAATTTTCTACCGAGTTAGCTCGATTTTACTACACCTATCGAGCATCCGGTTGAGCCATTTGAACAACCACTTGAAGAAGTCCTTGAGGAGGATGACAATGAAGTTCCTGTGAGGAACAAGAGACGAAGGATTGCAAAATCTTTTGGTGATGATTTCATTGTGTACCTTGTGGACGATACTCCCACCTCTATTATAGAGGCATATGCATCTCCCGATGCGAGATGATTGGAAAAGAAGCTGTTCGGAGTGAGATCGACTCGATTCTTTCTAATGGAACATGGGAGTTATCGATTTACCATTTGGGTGTAAGCCTATTGGTTGCAAATGGGTGTTCAAGAAGAAGCTTAGGCACGATGGTACTATTGATAAGTACAAGGCTCGGCTTGTGGCTAAGGGTTATACACAAAAGGAAGGTGAAGATTTCTTTGATACTTATTCACTGTTGCTAGAGTAACCACTATTCGAGTACTACTTTCCTTGGCTGCCTCATATGGTCTTATCATTCATCAAATGGATGTGAAGACAGCTTTCCTTAATGGAGAGTTGGATGAGGAGATTTACATGGATCGGCTGATGGATTTGTAGTAAAAGGTGAAGAGCAAAAGGTGTGTAAATTATTGAAATCTTTGTATGGCTTGAAACAAGCACCCAAACAATGGCATGAGAAGTTCGACACCACTTTAACTAGTGCGGGCTTTCTTGTTAATGAGGCGATAGGTGTGTGTATTATCGACATGGTGGGGGCCAATCTATTATTTTGTGCTTATATGTTGATGATATTCGATTTTGGAACAAACATTGATGTGATCAATGAAGTCAAGTCCTTCTTGTCTAAGAGTTTTTGACATGAAAGATCTAGGAGAGGCTGATGTAATTCGAACATCAAGGCGATTAAGGAAGAGAGTGGGATTACTCGTTGCAATCTCACTATGTTGAGAAGCTCTTGAGCCGTTTTGGCTTTATGGATAGCAAGCCTTCTCCAACACCTTATGATCCTAGTGTGACATTGAGAAAGAACAAGAGAATTACTAGAGATCAATTGAGATACTCTCGAGATAATTGGTTCACTCATGTATCTAGCTAGCACAACCAGACCAGACATCTCTTTTGCTGTGAGCAAGTTGAGTAGGTACATGTCCAACCCGGGTGATGATCATTGGCATGCACTTGAAAGGGTCTTGCGTTATCTTAAAGGTACAATGAGTTTTGGGATTCACTATTGGGCACCCAGTGTGCTAGAGGGATATAGTGATGCGAACTGGATTTCGATATTGATCAAATCTATGCCACTAGTGGGTATGTATTTACTCTTGGAGGTGGTGCGGTGTCATGGAGGTCTTGTAAACGAGACTATATTGACTAAATCAACCATGGAAGCAAAACTTCTTGCTTTGGATACAAGCATGCAGAGGCGAGTGGCTGCGTGAGCTCTTGTCGACTTGCGGTGGTTGAAAAACCAATACCGGCTATCCTTATGAACTTGTGATAATCAAACGGTGATCACTAAAGTGAATAGTGCTAAGGATAATGCGAAGTCAACAAGACACGTTAAAAGGCGTTTGAAAACCGTCGGGAAGCGAGAAACTCCGGAGTAATTAGTGTGGCTTATGTCCAAACAAACAAAAACGGCGAGATCTCTTTACAAAAGGGCTATCACGGAATGTGATAGAAATCGCATCAAGGGAGATGGGAATGAGACCCATGTGAAGTTTACAGTACGGTAGTAACCCAACCTTTTTGATCGGAGATCCGTGACTAAGGATCTGGGAAAAACAAGCTGTTGGTAAAGCGAGGAGAGTATAATAATAACCCTCTCTAAGTGAAGATGCAATACTCTCAATGCAATGAGGCACTTCGTATGGCGGGTTGGCTAATGCCTTAATATGTTCTATTGGCTTTGACAAGCGAAGATGCTATCCTACGAGCATTCTTGAATGAACATACCTATATGAGTTGATGTTAACCGTCGCGAGTCTATGAGACTTGGGTGGTCTCTAGTAAGCTCATGAAGAGACCGGGGAGTACGACGTATATGCTCCACCCACGGGGTAAGGCTGCGGTAGCCGGTACTAGTGTGGCTTTAAGTGAAACTTGTTCGCACAAAACTTGCAATTCAAGGCATAGTCCATTGTTCAAGTTGTGGATAAGTGTAGCTTAAGGACCTAGGCGAAGTTCAACTTCACGGTCTCGCCCGAAATACTAGTATATTAAAACAGCCGGTGAACGGGCAAATCTCTAAATGGGTTTTGAGATCTGGTGGGGGATTGTTGGAATTTATATGGGCTTGGCCCAATAACAAATCCTAAAATTACTAGAGAAATCTCAAAGGCCCATTCGGCTTTCTTGGCGGTCAAGGCTGCAAGAGTTCTAAACGGATACGAGTTTAGAGTCCGAACTGATTTGGCTCGTGATCGCGACACGAGGTCGGTTTTACGGGATATATAAGCAGCCCACCGGCCACCCTAAAACATATCCAATTGAACTAGAGCTTTCGCCTCTTCTCGCTGTTGCGCCACCGTAGCTACTCCATCCCGATCGTCGGCGTGCGGCGGACCGGGAGAGCAGGTCTCCGAAACCCTCGTCTTTGGGATCCTGCACCGGGAGAAGGCGAATAAGGTTTTTGGGAAGCGCTCTTAGCGCGACTGCTCCCAAATCTTCTACGTCGACAGATCGTCGTCTCGTCGTCATCAAGCTTGCTGGATCGTCTACGGGAGACGCCTAGCTACAAGCTCGTGCCATCGTCGTCATCAAGCTTGCTGGATCGTCTACGGGAGACGCCTAGCTACAAGCTCGTGCCATCGTCGTCGACAGCACGTCATCTCATCGTCGTCGGCAGCACGTCGTCTCGTCGTCGTCAGGCTTGTGGGATCGTCTACAGGAGACGCTCAGCGACAAGCTCACGTTGCAATCATCGTATGCATCTTCACCACCAAGTACTTCTACAATCGGCAGGTATAAATCTAACTAGTGTACGAGTTGGGTTTACGCTAGTTATCATGTTCATGCTATGTGATATCATGATCTGTCCTGCTAGCATATGCGATATACTGATTTGTCTTGCTAGTATATATGATATACTGATCTGCCATGCTAGTGATCGTGCCATGCTCAATCTAGCTTGTTGTTTTGTCATGATCTATATTCTGAAATTAATCTGGAAATTGCCTAATTATCCAACAAGGTACCACCATCAATCGCTGTTTACATTTGGCATAGAGTAGCTATTGATGTGCGTCATTGTGTTGTCATTTCAAAGTTTTGTTTGCGACGCGCCACACCTAAATTTTGTTGCGAGCTCCGCCACTGGCTGGCGGCGCTCGAGCAGCTACGCCGGTCGAGGGAGAGCGGGGGAGTCAAGGACAAGCTGGAGGCCTGTAACTGCTGTAAGCGGCGGCGAGACGGCGCCGACGAGCCGGAGGTTGGCGGTGGCGGCGCGGAAGTGCAGATGCTGCAGAACCATCTGGGCACGATGCAGGCGAGAGTGAGCGGCATGAAGGACGCGATGCTGGCGTTTCGGTTCCAGGCCGAGGAGATGCAGGCTCTGGAGGAGTTCTGGAAGCCGGTGGTGCCTGGTGTGCCTCAGCAGCCTCAGCGCAACAACAGCAAGGTGCACTAGTTCTTTATCTTTTACTATTTATTTATTTTGCATTTGTAAGTTGATAACATGTCTACTCGAGATGGAGTTGGTTAACAAGGAGTAGAGATGATATGAATTATGAACCAGGCCGGGCTCGATGAAATGAAGGCTTATTTGGAGGAGTTCTGGAAGCCGGTAGTGCCGGTGCCTGAGCGTCAGCAGCCTCAGTGCAACCACAGCAAGGTGCACTGGTTCTTTATCTTTCTATTTTCTTTTGCATTTACAGTTAGATGATAACGTGTCCACTCGATCGAGTCATGGAGTTGGTTAACAAGGAGTAGTGATGATATGAACCAGGCTGAGTTCGAAGAAATGAAGGCTTTGGAGGAGTTTTGGAAGCCGGTGGTGCCGCCTGTGCCTCATCAGCGCATCAACAACAAGCGCAAGCGCAAGGTGCATTGCTTCTTTTTTTTCACATTCTTTTTTCCCTATTGTATTTACCGTGTGATGATAACAAGGTGCATTGCATTTACATGTCGACTCAAGAGTGAGTCATGTACTTGGCTAACAAGGAATAGGGATGGTATGAATGATAAGTAGAGGTAGAGAAGCACTGCTGAAATATCCCCGGATGCTAGATCTATGAATATCTAGTAGTAACACTGGGAAGTAGGGATTCAACTTGTTAACACTTTTACACTAAAAATGTATCAGCTCAAGGAATTTGTACACAAAATCCATGATTTTGAACCAAGAAGCTAGCAGCTATAGGTAGGTACCCTTGGCCAATAGATCCTAACGGATGTTTAAATGAAGAGACTTTGCCAAGGCCTACTCATTATTATAAGTTGCATTGTACTCTTGAGCTTAACTACACGCTCTTGAAGTCCCTAACTAGTCGTCTTCCCCATAGATTTGAGTTTTGGCAAACCCTGTCCATGTTAAGGGTTTTGAGTTTTGACTAAACCTCATGAGTACTCTTTGTTAATTGTGAACTTCCAGACTATATATGATATTCTCCTTCACATAGGTGGGAATTGCACAAGGTCAAATAACTTAAATAGATAGGTCTAATTATTTGCTGGTGTTGAACTAATCTTTGTTTTTGTTTTTTTTGCAATATAGGCTTGCTTGGAAAACATCAGTGGTACAGACTCTGATGGTAGCACAAGTGACAGTTCATCTTAGGTACTCATCGCTTGTTATGTTTGCACTTTCAATATAAATAGTGAATGAATTGGGTTGGTTTTGCAGATAGTAATTTGAGTTTTTTTTTCTCCTTCAATGTTTTGCAGGCTTTTGTCCTCAAAAGCCAGCGGAATGTGATTTTGGTGAATGATGATGCTGTTATATGACTAATAGTATAAGGTGGTGGATGGTTGTGATGTCTAAGCTAGATCAATTTACTGTTGTTTGGTTCCAGGGACAATTAGGCACTAATGCACTAGCTAGCTAACATACTATCAGTCATCTCTACGAAGCTAGCATATCTATTTTTATATTTGGGCAATTTCCTTGCAAGTTGCAATACTGAATCTTAAGTACGTAACCTTTCGCTACCCAGATGGCCAGATGAGTGAGGTGCTTCGTGATGTGTTTTTCACATCCTCTGTATGTTGCTTGATAATACAAGCTTTGTTTTGCTAGTTCTCCACGGACAAAAGTCACAATCAAATGGTGCATGCACACTTAACGTAGGTGTCATTGACCATCGCTGGTAAGTGATAAGTGATCCTTGTGATTTGCATGGTTGTGCCATTGGCTATCACTGACAAGGTCACTTGGGCCTTTCTATGTTTATTTGGTTTCTTCGGTTATTTAGGTTATTTGTTCGCCGGAACTGAACTAATCTATCAAATTTTAGTACCTGAGAATTGAGAACCGAATAGCTAGCTGAGGTTTTCAGTTTCGGTTCCAGTTCATTCGATTTAGTTCTCGGTTGTTTTTGCCCACCCTTACATATATGGAAGAGAAAGAGTAGGATTTGGACTTTAGCCTAATATATAGGCCCCTAAACGACTTTAAACGAAAAATTATGTAACAATATAAACACTTTCTTGATATGACATTATTTGAGAATATTATGAATTTTTTTTATTCTATAACTATTTATAGGTGGTTGACTTAGTCAACCGGTCTTGAAAATCAAATTTTTAGGAATGCTTTGGTGCTTCTTTGTCGCATGGGCACCAGTTTGTGTGTGTCCACTCCATTTGTAAGCTGCAGCGCAAGCACATGAGCTTATGTCGGGAAGGAATTTGAGCACCTAGTTAACACTGAGGAACATAATGTTCCCCACACCACAACAAAAAAAAAAATGGTAATGAAAGAGCTGATCCATTATATTAAGGGAACTCAGGAAAAGACATAGGACGGGGAAGAACAAACACATATTTATGTTTGTTTACAATGGGTGGCATAGGACCAACTAAAATCAAGGTCCCCCTGAACTGCAGCTAATGTATAACTAGTGATTTGCGCGCGCCCATGCGCGCGGGTTGGCACCACAGTTATATTTGTGATGTACTGGTGATTATGGATAACAACATAGCAAGCAAAAAACCATATCTTCTTTTTTTTTACGCATTTACAAAGCACACAAAAGCACAGATATATTAATTTGTGCATTTGATCAGTATCTCCTGTCACAGTTGTTCCATCATGAATCAATAAATCCCTTGATTCATAAAACAGTCATACAAGATAACATAATGCTATTACAGAAGCAAATGGTGACCCTAACCTAGAACTGGAATAGCATTGTTTTCCACAATGACAATGTACAATTTCATAGCTGGCAACTCCAAGAGTTCTATAGTAGTTTCTTTTACTTCCATGCTTTTAGTCCACGACCAGTAATATTTGTAGCTGAGAGCAGCCATATTTAGTATTTGGTACATGAGAGGCGGAATTAGAATCATGGAATGTTATATAAATTGATAAGGATTGAAGAGAAACCCCCCTAAAAAAAGGACATCTGACTGTACATTCATAGGTGTTGGTACAAAAGAAATTTCATAAAAAAAAATGTGAACACCAAATCAACCAAACAAGACAAGCCTTCACTAATCCCAGCGGAGGTGTGGAACCACAAGGCCAAACACTAATCCCAGTCAGCCATTGACCGGTACTACCTACGATCACTGAAACAAAAAAAGACTGGCCGTCCATGAATTACCGCTGTGGAATAGCAATGACGAAGAATCTTTGACACCACATCAATGTAGTGTTGAAGCAACAGATGGATTACTGTCATTATCTAATATGGGAAACATAGAGAAGAACTATTTAATGCTATAGACCACACTTGCTAGCAAAAACATAGGTGCCGATGTAGTAAACTATTCCAGAACTTGACACTTGAATTCCTCTATTCAGTATATTTCACAGCATTTATATTCTTCATAGAATTGCTCTATTCAAAGTTATTTCACCTAAGACTCTGAAAGAGAAAAGAAGCCGAACTGTGCACATACAAATTTATTTTGGGACTTGACTACGACCTGTAGGTAAAAGGGGCAACACAACATTAAAGGGGCAAATTGGATGGAGGCACTAAAGCTAGAATTTTCTTGTTTCTACTGGTGACCCTCTTTTCATCTTGTCATGTTTATGCCATGCAAAAATTGGATATCAAACAGGTCACAGGGATGGCACTATAGCTATCTAGGTTTTTTTTTTTTTTTTTTTTTTTTTGCCATCTCTTTACCTTGTTGTAGCGGAAGCACTTTTTTTAGTAGGTACCAAGCAACAAAGCTACCTGCATCACAACAAAGTAATAACTCAGCCTATTAGAGATCGTACAAAACCAAAGGGAACTATATGTATTGTCCAAAAAGGTAACTTATATCTACCGATCAAACTTATGGAAATTCTAGATTGCTAAAAAATAAAGGGCATATAGGAAAGCCCATATGGACAAATTAAATTTCCCTTGCCCTCCATGTTCCATCCCTTTTCTTGCAACATTAACAGCAGTTATCCTCGTATACCAGTTTAAATAACTGTGAGCCATACAGATGAATTATGGTGAGTTGGGGACCTATGCTATACATTTTTTTTGGCAAACACGTTACAAATAAGAAATTTGTTTGGGCCCGTCAATGCAATTTATTAGACTAAATAGCAGCAAATTCAAACACACTGGCTGACTAAAGAAAAAATTGCACAAAGAGGCATTTCATAGCTGTAGCTTGCTTGGAAGTTGCATTCTATAGTTAAGATCTTCCATCATTACCTCTAAAGAATATGTTTTTTTTTTCGAATTGAATATGATAAAATCATAAAACACAGTTCCTAAAATATGGGCTCACAATAGTATGGTACCCAAAAGTATGACACAACAGTTCTGGCAGGTCAAATGCTCTGAGGTACATAGTGGCATCACTCAATTTGGCAAACAAAAACAACTCAATTAACCGTATCCTTTTTTCTCTGGTTTGGCAACAGGTTAATTGTCATTACAAATAGGCTGAATAGGAACTAACTATGGAGCTATAACCCTGTGCATCTTGTATGTGTGGCAAGATCAATGGTAAAGTTCAGAAAACAAAGCATTTAGAGGTAGCAATTATAGTAGTTGGTGACAACAACTGGGCCATTATTCTTTGAACCATTTATAGTACAATTCAACAAAAGCCTTTCCACAATGAGCTGCCTACAGGATTAACTTCAACCATAGCCAATTCTTAAAAATTAACTACCCTAGTTCTCCCTACAAGATATATAATGAGTAAAAGAGCTGAAATTTGTCCAGGAGATGGAGCAATTGTGCTTACCTCATGCAGGATCATGGGCTTGCCGCCAAAATCCACCAACAGCTTAGACACGCTGAGCGACAGTGGTCTTAGGTGGATGACAAAGCCTCTGACAAAGAATCATGTATACTCTGTTGTGTAATCATGAATCAGAAATTCAGAATCTTTTTATGGTCTTGAATCTTGATTAACTGAAAAACCTGGCAGTCTGAACCACCCAATGGACATATCAACCACCCAATAGACATACCAATAGTAATATTTAAAGTGAAATGAGTTGTAAGAGACAACCACGCCATGGCAATTCTCTCGTGGTAGAACCAAACTGAGGGCGCCCAAATTGAATCGAAATTTCCTCAAATCGACAAGCAAATGGACCCCCGCCATGTCCCAAATGGATCCTCTCGGTATAGGCACAAAATTAGGTGGGGCGATAGAAAAAACAGAAGCCATGTGGACAGGGAAAGGAGATGAACAAATGAATGGAGAGACGCGTAGAAGGGATTGGGCGCAAAGAAAATGAGGTAGAGAATACCTGGGCTTGAGGGAGATGTGCGCGGCAAGGTCGCGGGAGGAGTATTTCTGGGGCCTCTTTCCGGGCAGCGCAGCATCAACGTCGGCATCAGTTCACCCTGTTGCAGCTCGCTTCCGCGCCGACGACGGGCAGCACGATAGAGGCTCGCCGTACAAAGCCCATCACGTCGCTAGCCACTGCTGTCCATCCCCGCCTCCCTCGACAGCCTCGCGTTCCACCCCATCGCGTCGCTCGCCGTCGCGCTCAGCTCCCGCGCGGCCGCACCGCTTATCGTTGGAGGAGCTGGGCCTGCTCCGCGCCCGTGCGGCGCCTCCCTCGGTGGCGGCGCTGCTTGACTCGACCGGCCCCCTAGTCGCCCGCCGCCCGAGGAGCTAGCGTGCTCCACTCCAGTGGTTCCGGTGCCCTCCGCGTTGGCGGCGTCCGGCCGTCGTCGGGGCCGCACGTGCTGGCGCTCGGACGGCCGCTCGGGACGCCGTCGCAGCAAGGAGCGAGGGAGCCAACACTCAGGCCGCCATAAGGGCCGCGTGAGCCGGCGCTCCGGTCGTCTCCAGGGCCGCACGAGCCGCCGCTCGGGAAGCCGCTGCAGCAGGGAGCAGAGGGGTCGCCACCTCCGCTTTCTCTCGTCGCTCCGTCAGTCGCGCCCATCCGGGTCTGCCGCGTCCTCGGTGAGGCTGCCGCCGGAGACCCGCCGCCGCGCTCGCCCCTACACCTTCCTCCTCACAGACTGCAGGGCGGAGGTTGGGGATCTGGCCTCGACAGAGGGAGCACACGAAGCATGATCTTGAGAGAGGACTCGAAGATCTGAGCTTCACCAGAGCGAGAGAGAGAGCGCGCGCGCGCGAGAGAGAGAAGGGATGGTAATCTACCTCGCCGTCCAAGCTAGATCCACCGTTGACTGTGCCATGGCTGCCGCACCCAGCCACCCGTGACCAGAGCTCGTCCGCGCCGTTGCGCCGCCACGTCGGGCTGCTCAAGCATCCGCGCTGGGTACCGGGGCCGCTGCACCGCCGCGCGTTGCCCGCACCTGCACCCGCCGCGCCGGGACGCCTGCGTCTGACTGCGGGGAGAGAATGAGGAGCGGTGGAGGCACAAAAGAGGGGGATTTTTTTATTTTTAATCCTTTTTTAAACAAATAATCAAAAATATCCCCAGGGAAAAGTATTTCGTGAAATAACCCCTCCCAGTCGCGCCAAACTTGTAGGCGCGACATAACACGGAGTCGCGCCGCATGCAAAGGCGCGACGATGTGCCCGCGTGGCGAGGGGCGTTGACCCGGGGCCCACGCGTCGCGCCACCAGCGTTGGCGCGACGAGGGCGCGTACCGGCGGTGATGGGCCGGCCCATGTCCTGTTTGGTGGCGGGCCCCACTGACCCGTCGCGCCTACAGACTTGGCGCGACCAGGGAGTTAGGGTTGACGTGGCGGCGCTGGGCCCCGCCGTGTCGCGCCAGTGGCCTTGGCGCGACGCGTCGGTGGATGAGGATAGGCCGGCCCGGCCCATTTTCTTTCCTCTCTCCCTTTCTTTCCTTCTTTTCCACCCGCGCCGTTCCCGCACCCGCCGCCGCCGCGCAATCGCCGCCGCCGCCACTGCTCCCCCGCGGCCGCCGGCAGACGGGTTGGCCGGGCTGGGGCTGCGCCACCGCCGCCGCCCCACCCTCCTTCTCTCCTCCCGACCTTGGCGAGGGCGCGGCCGGATTCCTTGGCGAGGGCGCGGCCGGAAACCGCCGCCTCGCCGCGGCTCGCCGGGGCGGCGCCGTCGCCGCCGAGGGGGCCTCATCCCCTCCACCGGCTACCCTCCAGTGGCTGCTCTCCTCCAGGCGTAGACCACGCCGCCGCCCCTGGAGGAGGGAAGCAGCGGGCTTGGCAGGTGCCGCCCCTGCCTCTGTTGCCGCCGCTCGCTGCTGCGTGGGTGAGGCCCGGCCACTAACTCGACAGTCTCCTCTTCTCCCGTGACGACAACCAACTCAGCAAGGTAGTTTGGTACCTCCTCCCCTTGCAGTTCACTTCATTTTGGCATGTTTTTGTCTGTTAGGGTTAGGATGAAATTGGGACAATGCTGGACGATTTGGTCGTTTATTGATTCGATTTGATTCGTACAGTCGGTAGAGGATGCGGTGTGGTTGTGGATATGCCCGAAACTATGTGCTGCATGTGACTAGGTAGTTGATGCATGGAGGTTTTAGCTAGGTTGATATTTTTTCTTGATATGAAGTATGTGCTGCATATGAAGTAATAGATTTGGATTGATTTGTCTTTTGTAGATGGATCGGTTAGTGTGTTTGTACTATGGTGGCATAGTGAAAGAAGATGGGGAGTTTGAATGCATGAAAAAACAAGTGGAGTTCTTTACTGGACCTCCAACATTTGTTGCATTGGTTAGCAAGTGCCGTGAGAAATTTGGTTGGCCACTCAGTTTTAGAGGTAGGTTTGATTGTGGCAAGGAACGCTCACATTATTTCATGATGCCCCTCTCTTGTGAGAATGAATGGAAGGACTACGTAGACGTTGTGAAGAGTAGCAACGTTAGGTGCCTAGAAGTTGTGGTGGAGAATAGAAGTTGGGCTGCGGTGGCGGTTGAGGATGAGGATTGTGTTGATGTGGAGGTTGTTGACAACCTTACCCAAGTGGAAGAGTTGGAAGCAAGTCCAGTTAGAGAAGTTGATGCAGTGAATGAAGATGGTGCCATCGCTGATGACTTCGATGAAGTTGGGTACTATGATGAGGATGATATGTATGACACTATATCGGAAGGATCGGAGGATGAAGGTTTGGTCGTTGGCGGTGAGTTTGAAGGTGATGGCACTTCATACGATGATTTGTCGGATGATTTGTTGATGGGTGCCGATAATGGGTCGGACCATAGTAGTTAGGACGAAACCGAATGCCGTCAGGCAGGGTTTTCAAGATTCCTTAAGAGCCCCAGCGGACGGTTCATTGAGGATGGAGTTGAATGACGCCGAACGAAGGATGCTGAGGGCCGTCCATGTTGAGGTACCTTTGGTTCCAAACTACATGGACCTTAGTATGGTGGACGAGGCGGTGTGCGATCATGGGTTGTCGATGTTGGAAGATGAGGTGCCAGAGAATGAGGATATGGAGATCCAGGTGGGCACGGTCTTTGACACGCTGGACCATGTCAAGTATTTTCTGCAGGACTACGCCGTCAGGGTGCACAGGCCTTACCGTGTGTTCCACTCCGACAAGGCGAAGCGGTACACGGTCCTGTGCAAGTCTGGGTGTGGTTGGGGAGTTTGGGTTCGAAAGATGAGCAACGACAAATGGGTGATTCGAAATGTTAAGCAACCTCACAGATGTCGGTCTTTGAAGGTACAGAAAGTGCATGGACAGAACACAGCACGTTACCTCGGGCGTCGTGTTGTTGCTGTTGTTAGGGCCGACAGCGACGCATCTGTTTCGTCGCTCGTAGAGACCATACGTGGCTTCACCAGCTATAGAGTAAGTTACTCAAAGGCATGGCGTGCAAAGCAACATGCTATAGAGTTGTTGTGGGGTGACTGGAAGGAGGCTTACAACCAAGTGCCTAGGATTCTAAGTGCCATGAAACACTTTAATCCTGGGCTTAGATGGCATGTTCATCAAGGGCGCATAGTGGATGATGACAACGGGGTTCCCCGACCTATTCTGCAGAGGCTGTTTTGGTGTTTTCCTCAGTCAGTTGAGGCGTTCAAGCATTGTCGCCCCGTGCTCATGGTTGATGGCACATTTCTTACAGGCAAATACCGTGGTGTGTTGATGATTGCGGTGGGAGTGGACCCGGAGAATCAGATTGTCCCATTAGCGTTTGGTTTGGCAGAGGGTGAGAATGATGATAGCTGGTCTTGGTTTTTGAAGCATGTGCGGCGGAATGTCATTCGGACCTCTCGCCGGATTTGCATGATCTCGACCGACACCACGGATTGCTTAAAGGCGCCGAACGGGAGGTAGATGGGCGGCCTCCACTTGAGCATCGTTGGTGCATGAGGCACTTTGCGCCAACATATGGAAGCGCGAAGAAAAAGGAAATCGTGCAGAAGTTGAAGTCCCTATGTTGTTGTCGAACAAAGGAGAAGTTTGACAAGAAACTTGGCGAGTTGGATAAGGTCCTCAATAGAGATGCCCATGAGTGGATGAAGAATCATATGTCGCGAGAGGAAGAAGTGGGCGCTAGCATTCGGCGAGGTGGCCTTAGGTACGGCATCATGACCACGAACTCTTCGGAATTCTTCAACAAAGTGTTTAAAGGCATCCGTGCAGTCCCTGTGTCCGGCATTGTGGAGTACTCTTTCAGGAAGTGCAACGAGTACTTTGTGAATCGATGGAACAAAGCCAATCGATCCAAAGAAACATGGGGGCAAAGCGGGTAGGAAGCACTTGGCGATTGCAGAGATGATATCTAACAACCAAGTGGGTGATACGTATGGGCCATCAAGAATGGTATACAACATATACTCAGCTGGAGGCACTACTCCGGGTGGCGAGCAGTACGGGGGCAGGAATTACAAGGTGGACCTTGAGAAAGTTGAATACAGCTGTAACATTCCTCAGCTGTATCATGCCCCCTGCTCTCATGTCATCACGGCTTGCACATATAGGGGACTAGATCATGAAGCTGAGAAGTACATGTCTCCACTTTATCTCATGTCAAACACTCTCAAAGTGTGGCAGTCTAGCTTCGAGCCTTACCTAGATCCGTCACACTGGCCACCGTATCTAGGGCTTGATTATATTCCTGACCCCGAACTTGTAAGGACAAAGAAGGGTAGGAGGAAGAAAAAGTGACTCCGAGGAGACATGGACGAATCAAATGGCTATGGTCATGATAAGTATGGCTATGGAGACTTCAATGAGGCTCCTGGACAGGTCCGTTGCTCCAAGTGCCACAGAACTGGTCATACCGTGACCACTCATGATAGAGCCATGAAAGCAAGCAAAGTAGCTAGAGAAAGCGCGGGTCCTAGTGGTTCGAAACGTAGAAAGGTACTTATTGTTCTGGTTATGTTGCTGTTTACTTTACATGTCTTTCTTGTTGTTCAACTTATATCTATACTAGTTGTTTACTTTACATGTGCTTTCTTTTAAATGTATATCTAACAATGTTGACATGATCCTTATTTTCGGGATGGCGGCCCCGTGCTTTGGGAGCTATTTGACCCCGCGGTGGACAAAGAACACCGCGCGCACTTGAGGTTTGACGAGGGCAAGGTAAGTGAGGGACACTAAGGTTTCTTATTACTTGTTTTTTATATTTGTTTACATCTAACATTGTTCTTTTATCACTGTGGTTGCAGGACTTGAAACCTTTGCGTATCCGCACTCACAAACCCCTCCCATGGGATCCTCGCTATGAAAGCTTTCTTCAAAGGGCGGGCTTTCTGCATCTGGCAAGGGCAGTTAATGCTGGCCTGCCGGAGATGGACGGCGCTCTCCTCACGGCCTTAGTGGACCACTGGCGGCTGGAGACCCACACCTTCCACCTGACTTGTGGGGAGATGGCACCATTGCTGCAAGATGTGAGCTACATATTAGCACTTCGTGTGAGCGGTGTACCTGTGTCGGGCACCGTCAACACTGAAGGCTGGAGGGCGGTAGTGGCTGAGTTCTGCGGCGTACCGCCACCACCCCCACCACCAGAAGGCGTAAAGGACAGGATGACCTCCGGTGTTCCATTATCTTGGGTGAGAAACAACTTCAAAGAATGCCCCGAAAATGCTCATCCAGAAGTCATCGAAAGGTACGTTAAGGTGTGGCTGTGGCACTTGGTTGGTTCCTTCCTGATGCCAAACTCTAGTGGAAATACACTCTCCTGGATGACACTCCCATTTCTGAGTCAGAGTTGGGAACAGATCGGCGTGTATAGCTGGGGATCTGCTACACTTGCCTGGTTGTATCGCCAGATGTGTGAGGCTTGCAGGAGGTCAGAAAAATCATCAAACCTAGGTGGTTGCAGCTATTTGCTTCAGATATGGATTTGGGAGCGCATTCCAATTGGGAAACCACTTAGAAAATCTGTCCAAGTAAGTGATTTCCTCTTATTTGTTTCTTTGCTTCATTGATGCTCTATTTCTCTATGTCTTATTTGCGTCTTTTAACTCCGTTGTTTCTCTTGGTTGGTTGATGTGCAGGCATGGGAATGGGGAGATTCTCGTCCTCCTGTGTGCTATCTTTGGAGCAAGACAAAGTTGGTGAAGGGTGAGCTTGAACGCCGCTACAAGGTGTACTCCAATGATTTGGATGTGCTTCGTCCTAGGGCGGTAAATATCTCCAAATTGCTTGTTTTTCACCTCATTACTATGCATTTACTAACTACTCTACTATTCCGGGTTGAATGGCTACCATATGAAAGGGCGAAATTGAAGACTTGGGCCTTCCGAAATAGTGCAAGCGAGACCGGCTTATTTGGAGAGCAAATGCACCCCTCATCTTCTACTATGTGGTGGAACACCATCAGCCCCGTCGATGTTGTAGGCAGTTTGGAATGAAACAGGATTTTCCCCTGCCGCCCTTGGACCATACAATGTCAAAAAGATTGCACAAGTAAGGATCTTCATCAATTCCAGCCTCTCATCTGTAGCTGATTTTTGTTTCAAGCAAACCTCTTCATACTTGCTTTCTACCTCGTTGCAGCACCTCCAGGAAGAAAACGTTTGGTGGGAGTGGAGACTGGCTCGTGATACACGCAAGCTATGTCAATGAATGGATGCATAAAGAGACGGTGGATCCAGATGACGGGGCAAGATGTACAGAGAGGCAAAGTACAAGGAGTACCTCATCTACCTTCACAGAGCGACAAGAGTCCATGTCGGACCCCGTTGTCTATCATACCGGTGATCGGAAGACACCGACGACGATGAAGAAGACCCATATGATATCATCACGAGGAGGGGCGTGCGGCCGGAAAGAGCTCCGATCGAGAACTACGTGGTAAGCAATCCTTAGCCCCGTTGTGTTCCCTTTCACCATAATACAAGTTGCAACATTGGAATGATATCTCCCCATTAATAGGCCACTCGGCTAGCTCTCCTATCCAATGAATTTGGATATTATCTTGGAAATGCTCGTGAAGGATCATTCCTAGCTGAATTTGCACGAGGTACAAGCATGCTTTCGAGCCCTTGTTTTTTACACAACTTCAATTGTAATATCGACTTACCTTGCTTGCCTTGTGCCTTCAAATGTTTGCGAAAGTGATGAAATACGGTCGACGCATAGCACGAAAGGTGAGCTGCATGAGAGCGGATGACGTGCAGCGCCAATACCTTCACACGGCCCGAGGGGTCAAGTGCTAGGCCTCCTACTTCGACCGGCGCCCGGTGTTTGAGGTGGAGGTACCTCCTCCGTCGGAGACCTACTAGGGCAAGGCCGTGGACCAAGCGGCTCTCGTGGTAGACGTGGAGGTGGCCAAGGCGATGGAGAAAGCCCTCCAAGTGAGGAAGACCCTAACGATCCTCCGTTCGAGCTTGGTGCTTCACAGCTTCATGATGCTCCAACTCCCACTCAGGTGAGTCTCTCCATGTAACAAAAAATACAAGTTCAACAAGACATGACTCAGCATAAGTTCCTAGTTAAATTATAGCCTCATTGGACTTGTGTACATACATGTGTTTTGTAGGATTCTCCAACACAAGGACCAACTAGACGACGCCAAAGGAACCAATGTGACCGTACCGACGTCGGCTACACTCCAAACGTCTTGGACATAAATCCAGGCCGTGAGCTTCGTCCTCGTCATGCGTTCTCACCCAACTAAGTGAAGGCCTCATGTGGTGTGTTTGATGTAACCTATGTGGGAGACTACAATGTTATGTATGAACTATCTCAGTGTCATGGACTCCTATGTTATGTATGAATTATGTGGACTCTTATGGACTACTATCACCATGGTTTTTTTAGACATTATTATGTAAAAACCATGGATTTGAGTCATGTATGTTGAACTAATTAGCCATGGACTACTATGTGGAGCTATAAATGTTTGAACTATATAAATGTGTCAATTCTGTGGTATGCTTATGGTATGTCCATTTGGAGGTTATAAATTGTGGCCAAGCTGTCATTGTAGCCAAATATGGAAGTTTGCATCTGTTTTTGCACCCAGGCGTCGCGCCAACAACAATGGCGCGACCGCTAAAATTCAATTTTTATTTTTCACGGAGTAGCTGTCGACTACCTCGTCGCGCCAAGGGTGCTGGCGCAACCAGGTCGCGCCAAGTTTCACTTTTACCCAGAGCTGATCCGACTGTAGCTGCGCACCGTGTCGCGCCAACATCTCTGGCGCGACCTAGTCGCGCCAAAGCCCTCGGCGCGACCAGGTCGCGCCAATTTTCCCGTTTACCCAGAGCTGAACCAACTGTAGTGGAAGGCAGCGTCGCGCCATCTCCTTTGGCGCGACGGGTTAATTTTTTTTTTTTGGTGGTACAATCTCTAGACTTGTATGTTCAAGAAGCCAAGAAAAGTTACATTTAAACACCATGTATGTAATTGTGGCTACGGTACTCATCATCATCGTAGAGTCATCGCAAATAAGTCTTCACAAGTTAAGTCTTACAACCAAATATAAGTCTTACAACACAAAGAGGTCTTCACAACAAACAAAAGAGTGTTCTCAAATAAGTCTTACAACACAACAAACAACTAAGGGTTCGAAAGCTCCACTCGTAAAACAACATAAAAGTCTACGCCATTGAGATTACTTGCAAAAGTGGTACAAGCAACACCACAACACATCATACCACCACGCCTACTGTCCTGCCCCGGGCCACCCGGGCCAGTAGGGCAACCTCTCCCACACAGGTGGGCTCGGCGGGCTACGGTCCATACGGTCGCACCACTCGTCATAAGGCCCATCAAGGTCGGGGTCATAACCCCCGAGAGGATCCTGAGGTTTGTCAGGGTCGGGGTTGCACTCGTACTCGCCCTCCTCCTCGCCCTCCTCCTCCTCCTCCTCCTCCATAGGAGCTGGGAGATGACCGTCGTTTGGTGGTGAAGGAGGTACTACAAAAATATAGCAACTGTTATTTCAAATCAATGCAAGACGAACAAACAACTACAAAGAGAAGTTTTGACAATGCAATTACTTACAGGCCATGCGATATAAGTAATCCGGGATCTCCTTTATGGGCTTCCCATTCTTCTCACGCCATTTGTTCTCGCCCTCCATCTTCTTAATGTCTGCCTTTGCCTTCTGCCTTGCGGCATGCCTTTGCTGGCTCTGCCTAATCTTGTCCCATGCATCGTAGCGTTCCTTGTTTTGGCGCCAAAAACGGATGATGTTCTCTTCCGTCACAAGAGAAAAGCGTGCCCTCCTGAACTTCAACTCGCCCATCTCCTCCTTACAAATCCGCTCATAGTCACCTAGAACATGGTTCCATGTATCGGGACCTAGGAGGTGAACACGGTACAACTGCCGGGTTCTGGCCTTAAAGCCATGCAGTTTCTCCTTGAACTGCCGCATCTCCTCTGGTGTCCATTTAATGGATTTATCTAGCTTTAGGAACCTCTTTATCTCTTGACAATCTTTGAAAGACTCCCAACCTGCATGTCTTCCCCTTTGAAAACATACGGAAGACGGTGAGCAAACAAAACAAGTTGGTGACATCATCAAAACTAATGCTTGTCCACTAACATGGAACTCATTGGGCCCTCCATAAGCATTGCCACAATAGAAGCCAAAACCTAGCTCTGAAGGAACCACTCCTTCATTAGCAACGATGCCACACTTGCACTTTTGGGGCGGCTTCGACAAGCATGGCCATGGAAGCTCGCCTAAGACAAACTTTTTAATCAGTTCTCCAGAAGGCCACGTGTCTTTCGGTCCGTAGATGAACTCATCAAAGTCACAACGGGAAACCCACCCTACAAAAGACCATGTTCAAATGAAATTGCAAAAATGTAATAAACGAAGATGATATAGCAAAATATGAAAGTACTCAAACGAATACTTACACGACCAATTTGATCACAACGGAAGAAGGGAACAAACCGATCCGGTACGCTAGGTTCTTGGAGTCGCGCAACCTCGCCACGGTGACATCTAGGAGGATTTTTACCCGCTCCGTGCGGCAAACATCTTCTCAACGTTGTTCATCTCAATAAACTTGCACGGAGCAACCCATGGAACATAGTCGGATGGGGGAACACTCTTCCATGGTCGTATGGAAAGAACATGATATGGCGATCCCAGTCCGAACCATCGATCCAACGGTAGAAGTCGCATCCGGTGCCGGGACGACGCCGATGTAAACAGCGAGAAAAAGCACGACCCGGAGGAGAGAAGGTGTCTTGACCGCTTCACCCATGCCGGCACAACGCAATAACATTTTGGTGGCGGTTCATCCGGTGGGTGCAAATCGTGATCACCGTGATTGGGGGGATGGTGCACAAAAGGATCGTCCATGAAACCTACAACAACGTAAAATTAATAGAAATTCAGTGCAAGTCATATAATAGACACATGAACACCAACATTGTCCATCCCTTTTCACCAAGCACCCGAAAAGATTACAACCACAACAACACTAGAAAACTAAATCCATTCATCAACAACACTAGAAAACTAAATCCATTCATCCATCTCAAACCCTAGAACACTACAACACTAGCATTTCACATACCATTCCATCCAAAAGAAATGGAACCAATAAAACATGACAAAATGTATCCAAGTTCATTAGGAACCATTGCTTAATTACAACTTTGCTTGAATCACTAAATTCAATTAATCAACCTAAAATCACCAACTAATCAATGTAAACATAATGACCACAAATCTTGCAACCAAAGTGTAGATCGGGTAACCATACCTCAAGCACTTGAAGATTTGCACCAAATCCCCACACAAAACCAAGTTCAAATCAAGAAATCTAATATAGAAAAAAGAAGTGAGGAACACGGTGGAAGAAGGACCAGCTCGGGCGAGAGAAGAACGGGCGAGAGAAGAAATGGGGTGGGGAGGGAGAAGAGGGAGAGAGAGGAGTTTGGTGTGAGCATTTATGTCGACAAGTCGCGCCATTGTGGTTGGCGCGACGAGTCGATGGGGCCCGCGCAAAAAGCGGGACATGGGCCGGCCCATCGCCGCCGTACACGCCCCCGTCGCGCCAATGCATGTGGCGCGACGCGTGGGCCCAGGGTCAACGGCCACCGCCACGCGGGCACATCGTCGCGCCTTTGCATGTGGCGCGACTCCGTGTTATGTCGCGCCTACAAGGTTGGCGCGACTGGGAGGGGTTATTTCATGCAAATTCTTTTCCGGGGGATATTTTTGATTATTTGTTTAAAAAAGGATTAAAAATAAAAAAAAATCCAAAAGAGAGAGGGACAAGCTGTGGACTGTGAGCAGAGCGGAGAGAGAAAGGAGAAAAGTGAAAACGCACGAACAGGCCTGATATTTTCCTTTTCCCGTGCCATGCTCGTCGTGCGGAAGCGTCCTCGACCAATAATGGCTCGACAACAAAAAGCGCCCGACAGAGTACCCGGCCCTGGCAATTTCCCACTCGACAGCGCACCAGCATAGCGGGGTCCATCGGTTTCAATGCGGTGCCCTAGCGAATGAGGAGACAGCGGGATGAGGTGACCAATCGCGAGACGACAACGGCCTTGCCTCCCTGCACTGCCAGGCCGGTCAACGCCACCAGAACCACCCATCAGAAATCGAACGCCTAGCATTTCATTTGCTACCGTGGATAGCCTGGACGCGCGAGCTGGCCACACCAAGTTTTCTCTTTAAATTGTCACTGATTGTATAATGTAAATTTGTAGCGCGACATCGAAGTAGAATAACAACGGTTGTGTTTTTGGTTGCAAATTGCAGACTTATTACTCACATTAGCCAATTTTCAATTAATCCTAAGCACTCAAATAATTTAGAGTTGTCAATACTTTACGATGGCTTCGATGGTACAAAGAATTTCATCCACATAAAATTATTTGTTTCTTTATTACCCTCTATTTAGAAAAGAATGCAAGTCTAGTTTCTTGAGAACGATTCGGCGGAGTTGGAAAATGGTACATATGCCCCAAAATTCCTATCGACTACAAAGAAGTGCAGGGGCCACGATGAATGTGAGCACAGGAAAGAGAATAGATGTAGTTGATTTTATTACTCAGTGGGTCCATTCTAACTACTTCAAGCTAGTTCATCTCTGAAGTTTCGAACTTTTATGTGACACGTTTTTCACTTAAGAATTGCATGCTTACATGGACATTAGCCTTTCTAAACTCATTTGTGAAGCTATTTTTAACCATTTTGACCAAAAAAAAAACATTTTGTGTCTTGTTTTCTTTTTTCCAACTCGGTATCCCTTCAAATTCGTTGTCCATATTTCTCAAGTGGCTCTTGCTCGCTATCCCGGCACTTGCGGTTGCATGCGCCCCTTGATGAATGTTGCATGAGTGCCTGACTTGCATGCACCCCTAATAAGATGAAAAATTAGACGAGGTGTCAATTTTAGATATAGATAAGGAAAATTTACCGTCTGTTGTAGAACTCTACTTTTTATTTGTTTTCTTTTCATATAATGGTTAAATCTTGCAATTTAGCTTATAATTTTACCTAATCTCTTGGAGTTGCTCTTACTGCCAAATATTATGTTAATTTGCAAATTTGTGTTAACATCCCTGTTTGACATAGCCCACTTTTAGCCTTTCAGAAGACTGAACGCTAAGCTAAGCCGCTTTTAGCCCTAAACGCTATTTGCCGCTATTAGCTCGATTTAGCCCGCTAAATCCGCTAAATAGCACCCCATTTAGCCCGCTAAGCATCGGGAGGAGATGAACAGGGCTATCAAACTAGTTACGCAAAGATAATCTACTTTGAACTCATGTGTGTTTATGATAGTACTTGTAAGACTTTCACTTGTTAATTGGTTTTTTTTAATACATGGTTCATCTTTCATGTTTATATAGAGGTAGAATCCACTCATATTCGACATATATTTTGCTCAGTCGCTAAATGACTTAGCTCACTATTTAGTCTGCTATAGCTTTTCTTAGCCTTTGAAAGAGGCAGCCGCTAAGAGCCTGAG
Source organism: Themeda triandra (assembly GCA_018135685.1). Taxonomy (NCBI): domain Eukaryota; kingdom Viridiplantae; phylum Streptophyta; class Magnoliopsida; order Poales; family Poaceae; genus Themeda; species Themeda triandra. The sequence goes on from JAENPR010001726.1 coordinate 77,706, forward strand.
CCAGCTATTTAAAACTATCGTTAACTTTGATTATTATTCGCCATGTTCGACTGATGGTTTCTATTGTGTTTTCTTGTGAGAAAAAAACACTAAGCAGGGCTGATAAGTTGAAGGGAGCCGGACAAATTGTGTTTATATTATACTTCTATGGAAAAGTATATTTTGACATTGCAACTCACCATTCCGGTTTGATTTTTTTTTTTTTCTTACCATGGAGTATTTAGGAAAACCAGAAAACATAAAGGTGTTTGCTTGGAGAGAAGTGCACGCCAACGCTCTGCACCCGCTCTTGGGAAATGACAAATCGCAGGCACAGGCATAGTAATGCCGCGCAGATATCGAGGCCCTCCTGTTTGGCCAGCCAGTACACGCCCAGCAACCGCGTTCACACGAGCACACGACGGCGCCCTTCCAGGCTTCCTCAACAAGCTTGCCTTTCTACTGATGTTTTTTTTTTCCTTCCAAAATGTTGTGCTGCTGGGCAGGAAGCCACACTGATAAAAAAAAAAAAAAACGCTCAGCCGGCAGTGGCTTCTCCCATACGCCGCGTCCGGCTCCTGAGCTCACCGCTCACCACTCTCACCACCTGCCTCCCAGTCTTGTCCGAAACCCTAGCCGCGGCGAGCGGCCGGTCGGCGTCGATGGAGGAGGAAGCCAAGCCAAACGAGACCATGAACAGTGGCCGCCTCAGCGCCGCTGAGAAGGGGAAGCAAAAGGTGGCCGACGCGGACGCGGACCTGCCCCTTGCTCTCGTCCTGGAAAGCCCGAGCGCCGAGCCGCGGCGCCCGGCGGTGGCCAACTGGCACGCCGGCGGCGGCGCAGGCGTCCGCCGCCAACTTTTTCTCGGCACGCCGTGCGGCGGCACGTCGGAGATCGAGGAGTTGCCCCCCTCTCCGCCTCGGGCGGCTCCGTCGTCCCGCCGCCAACTTTTCCTCGGCACGCCGTGCGGCGGCACGTCGGAGATCGAGGAGCTGCCCCCCTCTCCGCCTCGGGCGGCTCCGTCGTCCCGCCCCAGCCTCCCCGCGCTTGACGCGGTGGAGGATGTGGCGGCGGCGGCGGTCGCGGGCCTGGAGGGCAGGCTGGAGGAGATGCAGGCGGCGCTGGACAGCCGACTGCGGGAGCTGGAGGAGGGGCGAGAGGGCGGCGCCGCCGACGAGACGCCGGTGCCGGAGGTCGCCGACGGCGCGGAAATGCTTCAGGCGCTCTTCGCAAAAAATGGAAACGATCTGGGGACGGTGCAGGCGATAGTGAGCGGCATGAAGGGCGCGATGCTGGCTCTTCAGTTCCAGCTGGCCGAGGAGAAGCAGGCTCTGGAGGAGTTTTGGAAGCCGGTGGTGCCTGGTGAGCGTCAGCAGCCTCAGCACAACAACAACACGAGCAGCAAGCGCATGGTGAACTGCTTCTTGCTTTCTCTATCCTTTTTTTTTTTTTTTTTTTGCATTTACAGTGATGATAGATAACATGTCCACTCGACTCATGCGGTTGGTTAACAAGGAGTAGAAAGATAATATGAAGTTATGAACCAGGCCGAGGAAATGCAGGCTCTGGAGGAGTTTTGGAAGCCGGTGGTGCCTGAGCGTCAGCAGCCTCAGCACAACAACAGCAGCAGCAAGCGCATGGTGCACTGCTTCTTGCTTTCTCTTCTTTACTGATGATACCATTTGTCTGACTCGAGTGATTCATGTAGTTGGCTAACAAGGAGTATCGATGCATGGTATGAACCAGGCCGAGGAAATGCAGGCTTTGAAGGAGTTTTGGAAGCCGGTGGTGCCTAAGCGTCAGCAGCCTCTGCGCAATAACAGCAAGGTGCATGGCGCACTAGTTCTCTCTCAGTCTTTATTTTTTTTCTTTTGCAATTACAGTGATGATAACATGTCCACTGGAGTCATGTAGTTGGTTAACAAGGAGTAGGGATGGTATGAAAGAGAAGTAGAGGTAGAGAATCACTGCTGAAATCGCCAGATAGTGGATCTATGAATATCTAGTGACACTGGGGTTTAGGGATTGACCTTGTTAACAGTTTTGCAGTAAAAATGTATTAGCTCAAGGAATTTTTACGCAGATTCCATGGTTTTGAACCAAGAAGCTATGTAGTACTTAGAAGGTACCCTTAGATCCCAGTAGATGTTTAAGTGATGTCAAGATTTTCACAAGGCTTACTCACTATTGTAGGTGATAATAGCTTCAAGTCCTTAACTAGTCGTCTTCCCCCATATAGATTTTAGGTGCTATTTGGTTAATTTTAGGGAGTGATAACGTAAATGTGAATGGATCGTGCTACTATTAGTTAAAGTGCAACAGAAACCGGATTTTGTTTTGTTAGCTCCTTTAAGTTTCGGATTCCCGTTATGCTGTTTGGCAAAGAACAGGCAAGCTGGCAGTTAGGTTTGGCCAAACCCTCCAAGTGAAAGCGGTTTTGACACAACCTCATGAGTACGCTTAATTGATTCTGAGCTTCCAGGATATATATTTCAGTTTTCAAAGAACTGAAATAGATAGGTCACCATGAATCCATTTTGGATCAGATGTCTTACCGAATCTATTTTGGATCAGATGTCTTACCCCTGAGTGCCTTCATGGTTTGAACTTTCTAAATGTTGATATTGATCATTGTAGTTTAAACCATCCAAACTTACTTTAATATACTGAGAGAACCCCAACCTAGCACTGTAGAACGTTTTGAATTAGCATTATGATTTTGAACCAGCACTTGTTTATTTAAGGTATCATAATTATGTTCAAATGGAACGGAAAGTAACTGTTTCCTAGCATGTTGCATCGACTCACAAATCCTTCCTCAAACTTTGACAGAGAAACTGTCTAAATTCTTGCAGATCAACTGGAAAAAGATTATCTCATTGATTGCTCTCACCAGCTGGTTGGTGCCCTACATTAGTATCTTGACTCTGCTGCCAGTCAACAACCTAACTCGCATAATTGGCGCAATCTCTGTTTTATGGATACTTCGCAGCACGTATCCTTACTGTCAGCGGTTTAGGACATCTAGGACCATCAGCCGTCATGTTCCAAGGCTCATATATGTGTGCTTCTGGCTCCTTGTTCTGTATGTCCTGTACCTCATCTTGCGGACTATTCATGGTGCTTTTGCTGGTGCGTCCCCATCATTAGCATTCCACTAGCACTCTTATTTCTTAATTATCTTATCTTTGTTTCAAAATAAGTTCTCTCTCTGGCGCTGATCTTTCTTTCTCCCTTTTTTCTCTTTTTTTGACAATGTAGGTTTGCTTGGCAAACATCAGTAGAGACTGATACTAGCACTGGCACTTCCTCTTAGGTACTTATCGCTTGTTATGTTTCCAGTACAAATAGGGAAGGAATTGGATTGGTTTTGAAGATATCACTTTAAGCTTTTCTTTTCTCCTTTAACGTTTTTTGTAGGCTTGGGCCCGAAAGGTAGCGGAAATGTGTTGTTGGCGCTCCTGTCCTATGACTAAGAGTACAAGGTGGTGAAAACTTCGATGTCTAAGCTAGATTAATTTACCGTTCTTTGGTACCTGAACAATTAGGCACTAGCTAACATTAGTTGGCCCATGCTAACATGATGCTGCCATTCATGTCTATGCAGTTAGCATATCTATTTGTACACTCAGGCAATTTCCTTGCAATACTGGACGTTAAGTGAACCTTTCGCTACCTAGTTGAGTATTCTGCTGCTTTTGCTTGGAGCACTAGCATTTCGTCTCATGTTCTTGCATCGTTTTCATGTGTTTTTCCCGACCTTCTGCTCCTTGCTACAAACTTTTGCCCAGTTCTCCAGGCAAAGCGTAACGTTATCAAATGGTGCATGTGCATGTAAGATTTACGAAGGCGTCATTGGCTATCACCGACAACTGTGGTCCTTGTGATTTGCACGGTTATCTGATTGGTACTAGCTACTGTTCCAAAGTACAAGTTGCTTTGACTATTTTGATACATCAATTTTATTATGTATCTAGATATAACATAAGATACATATAGTAAAATGTATGTATTAAAAAGAAAAAAAGAAAAATGACTTATAATTTAAAATTGAAGGAGTATATATTTGTTAGGAAAAGGCTAAACTCCGACTTTGATAATCAACAGTAAATTTCCACGAACATCAGTTCTACTGGTCGAAGACAGTAACAACTGATAACACAGGATGGGACCATGGGAGAGGTACTGTGGTGGTATCTGTATTGGGTTTAGCAAAGTAAAATGCAACGTGGGTCGCTTAAACTTTTAGGGCGTTAAATCTCAGTCTCAAACTATAAAAACGACTATCTAAGTCCCTATTCTATTACCCTTGCACACTACAAGTCCAAAACCCGCCATGTGAGCGCCAACATTTGACCTGGCCTTGCCACATAGGCACCTATCTGCTCCTTCAGCTGCTTCGACATCTCCAAGCTCAAGCGCCGCATCCTTCGGTCCGCAGCCTCGCTTCGGCGGCGTTCCGCTAGGAGAGCCTTCGTCCGCCTGCGCCGCGGCGGATCCTCCGTCCCGTCAGGGCAAGTCGAGGATGCCATGGCCGCACCGCCGCACATGAAACTCTTGCTCCGGCGCCATCTATCTAGATTGCACCCACGTCTGGCCGAACGGAAGAGATCGATGGCGCATTCGTTCATAAGCGGCGGTCTGTGTGCCCACTGCACGCTCCACCATACTTAGTTCCATTCTCAACGCGCACGGAAGCCGCGGCCTGCCAGAAGATCGATCGAGCAGACACAGGAGGGCGAGGTCGGCAACACGCTCGCCGATCAGCGGCTGATCGACGAATGCCCATGCTACAAGCATGCAGGTGCATGTGTGTATTAAAGCTGCGTGTGCTTGGCTCGGCTGCTTGCATATACATGCTCACGTGCAAAACTGCAAACTAGCTCCCACAGTACGAAGAGAAAGGGAGAGGGTGGCAAACGTGGTCACATTATCTGAATGAATAAGCAGAGTAATCAAGCGTTATTTTCTTGATAAACACAGTACGACTGCCATGTGTTAGTCATAATGGCTCCATGAATTAGTTCATGTGCCAAAACCAGCCCCCACCCTTGCAACGGCTACTCGTGACGAGAGAAAGCAGAGCATTCCAATTCGGATTAGTTCCCAGCTACATGGGCCGATCTGATTGAACTTGAACTGCTCCCACTTGCTATAGTTTCGTGGGCCATTTTATGGGCCGCATTTGACGGGCCATGCAACAGGATTAACGGCGCTGCTGCTGATGGCGGGCCGGTTACCTCAAAAAAAATCTGGCGGGCCGGTGGGCCGTGGGCGTCTGTCTGCCTGCGGAGTGGTATGTGTACACTATTCATCTCAGTTGGTCCTGCTAAAAAAAAATCTCAGTTGGTAGAGGGGAGAACTGTTCCGCAAAAAAAAAAAGAAAAAAGAAGAGAACTAGATATGCCTGCGCGCGGTACTAAAAAAAAGGTTGATTTGAAATTATCAACGGATTGTTCTTTCTTCCTTTGTATACGAAGACAGGCACGTTGACATGTTGCGTACTAGTATTCAAATATCTCAATGACTGAATGTACATCAGACTGAAGTACATCAAGCGTGAAAAACTAATCGATGCGCACAAGCTTATATGAGCAAGTCCACGAGAGTCAGAACAGTCGAAATAACAGCTGAATATGACATTTTTTCGAAATCATCGGTCTTCACTGGTGATCGAGCACATGGCAACAGCTTCTAAAGGACAAACAACACACATGTCTGACGTGGCATCCACCACCCACCTCCCACCTCCACCGGCAGCGACCATCTACTGAGCTGAGCTGACTGCTGAGCTGATCGATCGCCCTGCTGCAGAGGATCGAGAGCAGCCGAGACGTCCATCGATCACGTACCATTCACACAGCGCCATGGCCATGCCGCCGCCGCGCTCGCTCCGTGTCGCCGTAATCGGCGCGGGAGCCGCGGGGCTGGCCGCTGCGCGCGAGCTGCGGCGTGAGGGTCACGCGCCCATCGTGTTCGAGCGCGCTCACGCAGTCGGGGGCACCTGGCTGTACCAGGACCACGACGTCGACGACGGCCACTCCAGCAGCAGCATGTACGCGTCCCTGCGCACCAACCTGCCGCGCGAGGTGATGGGCTTCCTCGACTTCCCCTTCGCCGCCGCCGCCCCGGACTCCGTCGACGACGCGCGCAGGTACCCTCGCCACCAGGAGGTGCTGCGCTACGTCCAGGCCTTCGCGCGACGGTTCCACCTCCACGGCCTCGTCCGCCTCCGCACGGAGTGCTCGCCGTCAGCAAGAAGAAGAACGACGGCGACGACGACGGGAGTAGCAGCAGCAACTGCAGCTGGAGGGTGAGGTGGCGCCGGAACGCAGCCGCCAGTGCCGACAGCGGCGAGGCGGAGCAGGAGCAGGAGCAGGAGGAGGTGTTCGATGCCGTCGTGGTGTGCAACGGCCACTACACGGAGCCGCGAACCGCCGCCGACATCCCCGGCCTGGACGCCTGGCCGCCGGGCAAGCAGATGCACAGTTGCAGTTACCGCGTGCCGGACCCTTTCGCGGACCAGGTGGTGGTCATCGTCGGCGCTAGCAACAGCGGCGCGGACATCTCCAGGGAAATCGCCGGCGTGGCCAGGGAGGTGCACATGGCCAACAGATCGGCCCCCGCCGCCACACGCCGGAGGCTCCCCGGCTACCGCAACCTCTGGATCCGCTCCATGGTGGAGCGCGCCGACGCGGACGGCACCACCGTCGTGTTCCGAGACGGCAGCTCCGTCAGAGCGGACGTCGTCGTGCACTGCACCGGCTACAAGTACAGCTTCCCGTTCCTCCACCCCGGCGGCTCTGATACTCATACTGACGACGCCGTCGTCGTGTCCGTGGATGACAACCGCATCCACCCGCTGTACAAGCACGTGTTCGTGCCCCAGCTGGCTCCCCGCCTCGCCTTCATCGGCGTGCCCTTCAAGGTGATCCCGTTCCCGATGTTCCAGCTGCAGGCGAGCTGGGTCGCCGGCGCTCTGTCGGGCCGGATCCGGCTCCCGTCGGAGGAGGAGATGATGGAGGACGTGAGGGCGCTCTACTCGGAGCTGGAGGCCGTGGGATGGCCCGTCAGGTACACGCACTGCATGGAGCACATCCAGTTCGACTACGACGAGTGGCTGGCGGAGCAGTGCGGCGGGCACGCCGGCAGAGTGGAGGAGTGGAGGAAGCAGATGTTCCACGTGCACAGGAGGAAGAAGCTCGACTGCCCGGAGACGACGAGTGGGACGATGATCACCATTTGCTGGAACAAGTGTACCAAGACTTCAACAAATGCTCATACTGCAATTTTGCGAGAGCAAGCGCCTGCATGCGTATTGAATCTCATCGCTGCTGATTGTAATATTTTCTATAGCTAATATAAGCTCTCTTAACCCCGCAAAAAAAAAAAAAGGACTTCAACAAATACTCGTAACTAGCATTTCCTTTTCTTGTAATATATTGGAATTTTGGAAGCAGAATGAACAAATAATTCAGACGTGAACAAATACTCGTAACTTCTTGCAAAGGCTGATCCAAAGATAGGGGCCACTAAATTGATGTTACTTATCCTCAAATTCACCATTAACCTCTAGCTCTAACCTTAAAACCTTCATTATTTAGCTCGTCTCAGGCTCGAGCCACTCAATTCTTTCTTGATTTTTTTCCTAGGTCTGGGTTGGCTGTTGCCAACTTTGCAGTGTACGTATTTGACTATTTGTAACGGTTCGGCTGAGAAGATACATATGTGATCTTCAGATGCTATTTTGACTGTTCTGACTTTCGAGGACTTGCTCATAAGCTTGTGCACATCGATTAGTTTTTTTTTTCGCTTGACGTACTTCATTCAGATGTACATTCAGTCATTGAGATATTTGAATGTTTCCGATGAGTGATGAGACGGCACCAGTCGCCGAAGTCGCCTTCGATCCAGTCCCTGCGTGAAGACTGAAGATCGAAGACACAGGCGCTCATGAGCAACTGATACGGAGTCTGCACTTGGCGGCGCGACCCCCCAAGGCCCCAACGACCACGCCGCCGAGCACCGCGCACAGGCATCTCTTGTTCTCGCCTCCACAACTGAGATTGAACAAACAGCAGCAAATAGTTAATATGTTCGATAAAACCATAGCAAATTTTCCTTCTGGTGATATGCTGTCAGAGGTTGCTAACCTTGTCTGCATTCGAGTGGCATAAAAAAAAAATCTGCGATGCAATTGAAGAATCGCGACGGTTGGGGATCCCCAACTGAAATTGTTATCCTATATCAATTATTAGCATCATGTGGAGCTTGTATACCGTCCCAATTTCTAATAGCTAGGTAGTCCTTGTTTGAAATTGTATACAAGTCACAAAGCAGGTACATTCGTCACAGCGGAAGAATCAATCTTAACAAATTCGAAAGGTGCCTTTCAGATAACATTCAGCTCTTCGCTGCGAAAAGTTCTGACATCAGCAATTGAGCAAGAATTGCTCTCCTTTCTCCCCTCACGGCAGCCGTTGTTTTGGACGGAGCCGTGCCTCCTGCTGGGCGATTTGCAGCACACTGCAGGCTAGCTCGTGTCACCACCACAACAATTGAGATGGTATGAGTTGCTCATGAGCGCCTGTGTGTCTTCGGTCTTCAGTCTACACGCAGGGACTGGATCGAAGGCGACTCCGGCGACTGGTGCAGTCTCCGTCACTCCGTGTCTTTCATCGTCGCAACTGTGTCGTCCCTGATGGCTTCCTTTCGAGGTCGTGTTGAGCACATGTAGAGCTTTTCTAACTTACATGTTTTAAGTTTTTTTTTTCTTAGGTATATGTATGTATAAGCAGGTGGGTGAATTGAAATTATCGACGAATTGTTCTTTCATCCTTTGTATACCAAGACAGACACATGTCGACATGTTGTGTATGTAGCATTCTAATATCTGAATTACTGAATGTGCATCAGACTGAAGTGCATCGAGCGTGAAAACTAATGGATGTGCACAAGCTTATTAGTAAGTCCTTGAAAGTCAGAACAGTCGAAATAACAGCTGAAAATCACATATATATCTTCTCAGCAGCACCGTAACCAACCCAGACCCAGAAAAGAATCAAGAAAGAATCGAGTGGCTGGAGCCTGAGACGAGCTTTGAGCAACCAAATCCTTCCAATTATGCATAAGAATAAGCATTGGGGTCTTTCCATAAATAGTATGCTGCAAGCAGAGGCCACCAGGATTTCACCGCCATGGCCAACCATCTGTGTGGCGCCAGGGAGAGCATGGCAGCTTCCAGGTATAGTAGGATTCCAACGATCCGGCATCACCACAGCATTGCCCTCGTTTCTCATTCAACGTCCATACAACCACTCTCACGAATCCAATCGAAAGTTTTCAACATCGCTTCGTGCAGCTTGATGAAGGCTGCACGAACGATGGGGACCCCCTCGGTGATGACCAGCCTGTTGGTGGTGCTGGTGCTGGTGCTGGGTTTCTCCAGGGCTGCGGCGCAGGGCAACGGCTGCTCCAGCGTGATGATGACGCTCTCCCCGTGCATGGACTTCATCTCGAGCAAGGCGGAGGAACCAGGGATCTCCTGCTGCTCGGTGCTCGCCGGAGTCGTCCAGACCGACCCCCGCTGCCTCTGCATGGTCCTGGATGGCACCGCGACGTCCTTTGGCATCACCATCAACCAGACGAGGGCGATGGAGCTCCCTGGAATCTGCAAGGTCCAAGCACCACCGGTCAGCAAGTGCGCAGGCATGTCATGTCGTCATCAGATGCAAATCATTACCAATTTCTATTTGCCCCCTTTAGTTCTTACCTGATTTCAGGCATTCCAGGAGCACCTTCACCAACACCTGACAACGAGTCAGCAGCAGCAAAAGAGGAGGAAGAACCTGAGGCAACTGCAGATGGCCCTTCAGGTGATGTCATTGGTAAACCTATATGTTTTCATTTCATATACTAATGATAAAACAGGAGTTGGGTTATTCCAATACAAATAAGAACACCAAATTGTACATCTGTGCTGGTTAAAGGAAAAATATGGTCTGTTGCGCTGCAAAATAGATGACTTCTGCTGCTGCTTTAGGAGATGGCCACGCAGAGAATCCTTATACCATGTACCACATGTCCGTACATGATAAAACTTAGCAGCACTTCAATCGTTACCTGCAGTAGTTTGAATGCTTACAAATTACTACGACATTTCAGTGCTGCAAAATATGGTTCTTTTATTTCAACTCGCCAACCATACTAATAGGCATGGAGGCCTGGTTACAAAAAATATATAAATGAACTAACCTGACAACAACATTTAATTTGATGCAGGACATCAGTATGGAACATCAAGCTCCACAAACTCGAAGAATGCAGCAAGTATAATGGCTACACTGCTTATTCCCATCTGTGTGTTGCTCTATGCCTTCTAAGTGTAGATAAAACTTCACTGGCTATGTCACCATGCAGGAATTAGGTCTTTCATGATTCCTGAACATGTACTTAACCATGATTCTAGGCACATTTTTTGTACGGTATGGATTTCTTATGTGTCACAGTTTCATCAAATTCAAAAATTAATTCTCAATAATTTCAGTGGAATTGGTGATCAGCAGCAAAAGGTGATTTTCAAGAATAAGAACAAAACCCATCAAATTCCAGTGAAATCAGCATATATGTTCACAAAAGCTTTCCCGCTACTTTGAGCTAATCATTTCAATTGTGGAATCATGGTGCCAAACAGCAGTTTGCAGCAAACCAAGCCAATTCTCACCAATTTCAGAGAACCTTGCATATATTTTAAAATTTGTAGTCCTACTTTGCTTTCAAATATATTACGTTGCAACTTGTTGATTCATGTCTAAGTATAATGGGACTTGTCTTAAAACCATAAATTGTACGTATCAATGTATCAAACATGGAGTAACAAGTAAATGATAACTTTTTTCTAACAGCATGCATTCTACAAGCCATTATAACCAAAGGATTTACAGTTCTCAAACTAGCGGTATAAAGTCCAGAAAACATATCCATATGGCAGCAGTCTTTTAATAAAAGTAAAAACAGTGTCCACGGTAAACAATAACAATCTTCAGAACAAGAAAATGAATTGTAGCGTGGTAAAGCATTGCCAGTTGATTATGTGGATTGTAGAGACTATTTCAGCATTTTATTGCCATGAACAAAAACTCCATGCTAAATTGATGAGCTGATTTTCAGTGGATAAAATAAAAATAGAGGATTATCAGTACATGCTTCAAGAAGAAACAGACCGAATTCTATACGAGGACGAAAAGAGTATGTTTTAATAACTAACAAAAACATATAAACACACTTACACACAAAAAGGACAAATATAAAGAACTGTGGTTGTGTAAATTTCAGAAGACCCTTAACTAAAACTGCTCAGAGTCTAAGATCAACAAAACAGAACTTGTCACAGGCTATTATACTAAACCCCGATCTATACACAAATGCAGTTTTCTTTTCGAACTTTGAAGTATAAAAGGCATTTTCTCAGTTAGCACTAGATCACATAAAGTTTCCACCAACTAAAAACAGGAGGGCAAGGTTACCAGTGGTTGATTTGGAGAGGTTCAGGGCTAGATTGTCAAATTATTAGTTGATAAGGCCATACTTTATTGCCTGTTTCCTAAGAAATCACTGTTAGTTGAATGGAATTCTCTTGCTGCTGTGCTAAGATAGGCCTGTAGAAAAGTAATGGATGTGTTTGGAGTCACCACCAAAAAAAGGTCAACCTATGTGCCTCAGACGACTAGTACCACTCTAAATCAGAAAGGTACATGCAAAAATGTGAGTACATATAGTGGAATGGGCTTACTTCAATTTCATCTGACTGGAACCAATAGTCAACTGCAAAAATAATGCTCCTAAGTACCAGTACCTAAAAGAACAGCATATAAGAAAAGCCTACTGAATCAGCACAACACCAATTTCAAGGCAACATACCTATGTATCTAGTAACAAATGTACGCATTCACATAATCATTTTGGGCTTAGGAATAAGGTACGTGAGCAAAAAGTTTACAAATCCAGATTTGATCATGCCCTGACACAGGAAAAGAACAGAGGAGCAGAAGAGCTAGCCAAACTTTTCTCCATTTTCACCTGCAGCCTATAAGTCCTTACATGTCATCTTGTTTTCTCTCTATGCACCAAAAGTTTTCATGTCTGGCCAACCAGCATTCAAATGCTTTAAAAACATTGTTGGGAAGAGATTAGCAGTGAATTTAGAGATGCAGATTGTTGAAACATTTGAAAATTAAAATGCAGTGCAACATAAAATCAGTAATGCATACTTAGCTTTTGCTTGAAAACTTGCAAGAGAACAATAAAGATTATAAATGGTTTCACTTCATTGGATATTAGCATCTGTTCGAGCAACATTCTGATGAAATATTCATGGAACATTCATTCAAAGGATTTAAAGAGCAAGAGAGGATAAACAGTGATTCACAAAGAAAACTTATAGAAAGCAACCTCACAGAAACCCATATTTGTTTTATAGAACAAACTCGTTTGCAAAAAACGTTTTCTGAAGCTAATTAAAAAAACTCATAAATATTGCTTGAAGCATTTACACAGCTGCATTAAAGAATATTCAATGTTAGTTCTTGATAGAAATTACAGATCGCGATTGAGCACAATATAAGAAAAGAGAACTACCATTGTTGTACCTGTAAAAGATTCCATCATCGCAATCCAGTTAATTATATTACTCTACTTGCATATCAGGCTAATCATGAAGTTTAGTTTATCTCATCCAAATCTCTTATAACTAACTCATGATCATGCAATCTTTAGTAGACCAACTTAATATATTTTTGTTAGGCTACGTAATACATTCTATATATCTGATAACACCAGAAAATTCTAGACTTGCCTGTTGCACACTTATCTGGGTATGGAATTCATGCAATCAAGTTCAGGCCCTTTCCAACAACAAAAGGTGACATCATATAAACGGCGACCTTATAAACCAACCTAAATCATTCGGAAAAAAGATACCAGTTACCATATCATTCATGAATTTTGTTACATCATGCAACATCATGGCACTCAACATGATGAGGACTGGCATTATCCTGAAGAACATAAACCCAAGCATGAGGGTCGGTCCTTGTACTTTTCCAACTAGCTACATTCAGAGTAACAAACCATGCCATTTCTAGAGAATCTCTACTGAATTGCAACCAGAAAGTCTCACTACAATAACAGAAACTAAGGGAAATTGCATAGGACAAAAGGATTAATGATGCATCATCACAATCCCAGCAATACAGCAAGCTAACTTAGCTCAGTTAGTGAGAAACTTGGAAGCTTCAAGGTGCTGGAGATGTGCTGTAATGTTTTCTCTCATTACTTTGCCATTAGGTTCCACCTGCTCGCAGTTTTCTCGAGTATAGCCAGTATCATGATGTTCCGGAAGTTGAACACTCGGAAGCAATTCATCATGGCAGTCTATGAGTATATTGTGAAGCAGACAGCAAACAAGAATTATACTTGGCAACTTGTTCTTGTCGGGCCTCCACATGACTTTGTGTAGGATCCTCCAGGATCCCTTCAGCCGTGCCAATGCATTTGTTCCAAGCAGCCTTGCAGCTCTTTGGCGGACATTAAAATTTTGCATTGGGGCAGACAGATTTTTTCCATCATATGGAGTCATAAGCCATGGGAGTAGAGGATAACATGAGTCACCAGCAACGTATTCCCTGATCTCTGTGCCCTCTGCTGAAACTTTGACAGGGCCATTCAGACGTTGCCCAGCTTCACAGAGCTTGTAAAACCCAGAGTATTTCATCAGGCGTGAGAATGTCATGCTGCCAGGCCAACCAGTAACAATATCAATAAACCTCATCTGATCATCAACCACCCCTTGCAGGAACATACTGTAGTTCTTTGCATGATCACACCAATCTTCAGATGACTCAACAGCAGGAAGCGTCATGGTCACGTGGGTGCCATCAACACCACCACAGCAATTCGGTAGGCTAAAAACCTCCTCCATTACAGCTTTAATCTCCTCCAGTCTCTCTTGGCTTGGCCATGACAGGTGATGCTTAGCCCTATCTTCCATCGACTCGATAAATCTCCATGTCACTTGCGAAACAGTAGACTGACCCACACCAAAAGCAATCCCTACTGACACCTGGGAATCACCGGACGCAAGCCTCCTCATGGCAATCGCCACTTGCTTCTCCACGCTGAGCAGCCTCCCCTCGATGTTGATCAGCCCGGACGGCGGCCTTGAGATCAAATCTTCCTTGACAATGGAGCAGATGTAGTCAAACGTCTTCCTTGAAGTCCTGAAGAAGTGCCTGAACGCTTCCCCCTCGTCTGAAGGCACAACATGTTCTGCCCAAAAGAGAGAATCGAAATTTAACCACACAGACACACAGATAGCTAGACCAAAATCATTTCACATCATAACAGAATCACTAGTACATTGCGTTGCGTGATTGCAAAATGCAAAATCACAATTCCGCGCAAAATCAGCCTGAAAGATTCAGCCTTTCGTCAATTTTGGGGACTGGAGCCCCCAAATCTTGGCACATTCACATACGGGCCTCTAGTCCCCCAAAACGAACAACGCTAAACCGCGGACCCACACCCATCTGGGCAAGCGGCGTGCCCGAATCAGCAAGACGCGCGGCGGCCGCCGTAACGCCCGGGTGGAGCGGCCGCCGGCTGTGCAGATTCGGTCGAATGCAGGAAGCAAGCCGGGACGAGAATTCAAGAACCCGCAGGGCAGGGGAAGAGGGGAATCGGAGCAGATTGGGGGGAGGCGTGCACATACTCATCTCGACTTGCTTGTTGAGGAAGATGGGCCACCACTCGGTGTCGAGGGCGCGGAGCTCCGGCGGCAGCGGTGGCGGCGCGCTCCGCGTCCGGATGATCTTGAGCTTGCCATCCTTGGATTTCTTGGTCTTGGCCTTCTTGGTCTTGGCCTTCTTGGTCTTGGCCTTCTTCGTCGGCGGCATCTCCTCCCCGACCACCTGAATCTCTCCTCCCCCCGCTCCTCCTCTCCTGCTGCCGTCAGCGCTCGTCTCCCCCATCCGCGCCTCCTTTTATCGTGCCTCTCCCCTCCAGCCTCCAGGCTCCAGATTACCTGGCATGGTGAATGTGGAACTTTTTTTTTCTAATGAGATCTTGACACCATGAGTCCATGAGGGACTGCAAGTGGGACCATGAATTACATAGGTCCACTTGTCATTGAATTTATAGACAATACCCCCTTTTCCCTTAAAGTTTATTTATTATTACTTCCTCGGTTTCAAATTATAAAACATTTTAGTTTTTTTCTACATTATTTTTTCTATGTATCTAGACATACACTATGTCAATATACATAGTAAAGAAAATGTATCTAGAAAAATGAAATCTAAGGAATATTATATTATTAGTATGTAATAATTATTACGGTAATATACTATTTTATATTCGCATATTCGCCGCACCAACTTTGGTACATCAGACGTGTCTTTGATCGTGATATAGCTGTCACGCGGTACATGGGACACGCCTTTGACCATGATACGGTGGTGGAAAATGGTTAACGTCCGACAAAAATCCAGCTACTATGGCATCATCGCAATATGGCGGGATCTAGTTGTCATGGCATTAATGAGGATTGTAAATCAATGACCATGACCCAGTCGTCATGGCGTCAATGAGGACTCTAAATATCAATGACCATGATCCAGATGTCATGGCGTCACCAACATCCGTAAGGCCACCGTCTGCAGTATTTATCGATCGTGATCCGGCTTTCATGGCGTCAATGAGGATTGTAAAACATTGATGACCATGATCCAGCTGTCATGGTGTCACCAACATTTGTAAGGCCACTAGTCTACGTAAGATTCATCGATGACCCTGATCCGGTTTTACGGCGTCATCAATGACTTAGTAGTATATGGGATTCCACTTGCTCCTAAAGCTCTTTTTTCGCACCACATTTCATAGGGCTTCCAAAAGAGCTTTAGCTCTGGCTTTTTAAGAAGCCCTAAGAAACATGTGCCAAAAATGGCTTCACTCTTGAATCCACGAAAGAGTCTAAGTCTCTTTTGAACTAGGAGCCAGGTCCACAATTCTTAGCATTGTACTAGTTTTTTCTCTTAAATTACTCTATGAAGTTGTGTTCATAAATGTTTTTCTTTTTTGAAAGATCTGATGGGTCGGTGTTATATTAATAAGCAAAAAATCACAAAGTGATTTGCCTTAACACGAGGAGTTTGAGAGCCAATCAACAAAAGTGTCTTCTTCGTCTTAAGTTTCTCCTCTATTTCCACCCTCCTTTACCAACATTGCCACTACATTCTTTGGCCTCTACCCCGCACCCCGAAAGGTCCTTGTGTGGTTTTGGTAATTGAGTGACAACATTAGGTGGACTAATATGTGGTTGAGTGAGATTTCACAGGTTATTAGTCCGTAGGTACATGTGTGTGAGCTACATATGCCATGGAGGTGAAATGGCTATGAGATGATGCAAAGCTCACATATGTGATGATGAAGGAGCATAATTTCATGTGTGATATGACATGGAGTCATTTGATTAAGGTGGAGAAGATCAAGACAAGACTTGGCTCGACGGACCGGTTGCAAGTGTGAAGGGCAAGTTGTGTGATAACTTGGCGCCGATGGACCGAAGCAACGGTGAAGAGTAAGTGAGGTCAAGATCGATGAACCAATATGATCAAGTGATGATATGAAGTGGATCATATTATTCTTGATTGGTTGGTGCATATGTTGCATCAATATCAACGGAGATGGAATGGAAATGCGCAAGGCAAAGGTATTTTTATAGGGCATTTCATTTCACCGGTCTAAATTGAGTAGAGAAGTGCTTAACCGGATTTAGGTTTGATGACCGTACTATAAAGAGGGGAAGTCTTTTAATTGCATCGGTTATCTAGTGCCACTAAAGCGAATTGCATTTTGCATATGCATTAGGGCTTAGTGGCTTGATGAGATGGTCGAGAATGTCCCTAGAAATGCTTTGGAAAGTCCCCATCTCTTATGCAAATGAGGTTTGACATTTTGGATGAGATGGAATATGATTTGGATTGAGAATTTGTTGAAAGATTGAAGGAAGTGCTGCTTTGGTCCTTGTTGCCTCTGCTGGAATCTGGAATTGATCTGGTGGCCGGCTGGGCCTCAGCTGCTGCTGCACTACGCTCTTGGGCTAACATGCTGAACTTGCTGCGCATTGCTAGCATGCATTGCTTGCTGGGCTCGCGGTTTCGCTGCTGGGCCGGCCCATCGTTAATCATGGAGGGGTTGTTGTGGTTCCCCGGCGGAGTGCCAAATTCCAACTATATTGGATTGCTCGTGCCATTGAGTTACCACACTTGTGCGTGTGGGTTCACTTGCGGTGCCTTGCGGGGCGTGCCTTGAGGGGCATTGGCTTGAGTGCCAAATACCGGAGGAACCACCCAAGGTGTTGGTCGGCACAAGAGGACGTAGCTTGGTGGCAACCAAGTGAACCTCGGTAAAAATCGCCGTGTCAACTTGTGCCTACTCTTCTCGGTGGTTTGCATTTTTCATACACAAGCTTTGTATTTACATTTATATATATTGTTCTTGTGTAGTTGCTCTAGTGTTTATTTTTCTTGTGTAGCTTTGCTAGTGATATTAGGAGCTTTGTGCTTTGCATCACTAGTATGTGTAGGAGCTCTCCGGTTGCTTGAGTACTAGTCACATAGGTTTGTGTGACCTTGCTAACTAGAATTTTATAGGAGAGTACTTACTAGCCTAGCACCTTATATTTGTAGGATCTCTGGAAGGGTAAATGGCTTAGAGGGGGGTGAATAGGCCTGTCAAAAATCAACTCGAGTAGGGGTCAGAACCTCGGGCGGCACTGCCGCTCAGACTGGGCGGCACTGTCGCCCAACAAATAATAAACTGCTGGAGATGAAACATGAATGAGACAAACTACTCACCGAGCTATACTTACTGGTAGAATTCTAGCTACAAGTCCTCCGAAGACTCGGCTCCCACGAAAGTGAGTACACTTGAAGATCTAGTGAAACAACCCTAAAACAAACTCAACAACAAGAAGCTGAGTGAAGTAAACCGAAGCACGCGAGACAACTATTTATCCCGTGGTTCGGCTCGCCACAAAGGCTTGCCTAAGTCCACGTTGTTGAGGTATCCACAAAAGGATTGGACGTCACCACAAAGGTTGGTCCTTCCCTCGATCTCAAGTAAAGAGAGTTAACTCTTGAGGTGAGAGGGTAATTTCTTTGCTGCAGATTGAGGTTACAAATCTCCCAAGGTTTCCACACAGGTTGGCAACTCAAGGGCGACGTCTAGCCGTCTAGGAGCAAGCTCCAAGAGTAACAAACCCTAGGGTTCGTCGGCCAAACGTGCACCAAATGCTCTCAAACTTTGGGGATCGATGGATCTCGCTCGTCGATTGAAGTTTGCTGCCGTTTTCCTCAAGATTTGCCGGTGGGATTTGCGGATCGGCTTGAGGAAGGTGGGAGCTTCAATGGAGGAGAGAGGAGAGCTTTGGTCGTTTAGAATGGGAGTGAATGCACAGAGGAAGAAGATGACCGTTGTGAGAGAAAGCCTGCTTTGTATAAATACGGGCTGCTGCAGCGGTCAATAGTGGGCAACACTGCCGCCCATTATGGGCGGCATCGCCGCCCACCAAAGAGATGGCCCGAATGTGAAATTTGGCTGGCTTCTTTGGCTTGGTATGAGTAGTGTTTGGTAGGTTTTGAGCACTTGGTTGCACACTTGTCCAACTAACCTAAAATCTCCCTTAATAGTACGGTTTTTCCTAAACTCAAGATTCGAAAGTTAAAACGAATTAAACCTCCTGAGCCCGGTAAGCCATCCTTAAAGATCTGAGGGGTACTTGCAACCTGTTCACCAACATCCTTCTGCATCTTCTGCTTGTCAACTCGATAAATCTCATTAGTTCCCTAATTAGGTGATCATCAACACCAAAACCCACAAAGTGGCTTGATTGCACTTATAATATTCTTGTTTAGGATCTCTTAAATAAGGTGCTTCTAGAGTTATAGATAGAGGGGGTGTAGTCTTGGCTAGACCGATAGTTTTATTTTCGTATTTATATTGTCTAGCCTACACGATTAATTTTAGAAAGGACTATTCACCCCCCTCTAGTCCGTCATCTCAACCCTACAACCCCCAACCCAACCGCTGCTGCCTTTCATACTGTCCACCAGCAACAATTTGCTCACCACCGCCTTTCTTTTAGGCCCGCATTCTCAAATCACCAAGAGATGAAGATCATGTTTGGTTTGCTCATCTTGCCAAAAGAGAGACTAACTTTCCGGGGGTCGAGGGTGTTTTATAGCAAGGAGAAGTCTTGAATATGCAAAAGAACACAGGTAGTCGCAAGTAAACAAACTTCTCTATCCTTACCTAGCCAGGTACCTAGTGAGGGATCCAAACGCCACCAAACACTTCTATTTCTTTAAGATTTGCACCATTAAGCCTACTTTTTCTCATTCGAGATATACAACACAAACTGATGCATTTTGAAGTGAGAACGATGCGATGCACGGGGCTAACATTAACATGTTGTGGAAGAAGAGAAAGTTTGTTTCTCACTTGTGTACACAACACTTAGGAGTCGCACAAATATAGCCACTCAAAATACTAGCTTCTTTGACCTTATTCAATACCAACCTACTGTGAGTGGTTTTTTTTTTTTTGAGAATCTAGTGGCTTGTGTAATTAGGTGAATGTGAATCCAACAGATAAGATAAGATGTCGTCCGTAGCTCAGTTTTTTTTAGCAGAGTCCGTATCTCAGGTGTTGCACTGTTGCAGCAGAGCAAGTGGTGGCACGTTTGGGATCATGGGATCGGTGGCCCACTTACTAGCAGTACCAGCCCATGATTTTGTGGAATTAAAAGAAAGGCACGGCGGCCCATTATTAGTGGCTATATGTTACTGGGCCTCCAAATCCCATGAATTTCGGTAGGTGACTTGGAATTCGTGTGTTCACCGGGATCGACCCAAAGTCACTGTGTGTTCCCCATCTCCCGGAAAGAAAAAAGAACTGAAAAATTAATTCCTCGTAATGCAAAAAAAAAAACACGGATGATTTTGTGCATAATTTCCAATAATACAGGAACCTGAGACGACCCAGCCTTTTAACATATGAAACAAGGGCATATCAACTCAACAGTATCTGACTGCATCAAAGTTGATGGACCGCTCAACATTTCTCATGTTCATGAGTTCTACTTCTCTTCTGACTGAGTACAACCAAAAGACACAGGGAGAAATCACGAATAACATTGGTCCCAGCACCGATGATTATACATCCATTTCAGATCAAAATTTCTCAATAAGGAGAAGAATGGTTCATCACTTATATAACATATAGGCTGCCAAAATTCAGGACGGAGAATTCAGGGCTTCGGTGCCTCTTTGTTCCATTGGTTGCTGCAGAATTCCCTCACTTCGGAAGGCGAAACAGATGGATCAGTACATACAAATACAATTGTTATAAATCCATCCAAGAGACAACATCATGTAAAACTGTATGTCTGTCTGTGTGTGTGATAACTAATAAGTAGCATTTCAGAATTTTCAGGCCATCTGTCCATTCAGACATGATACAGAATTAGCTATCCTCCAAAATACGCCTTGTATGCCCCGTGCTAAGACTAACTACCATGCTGGGAGAAAATCCAAAGGGACATAAATCAGCAACCCATTGCGTCCAAGAAACTGAATAGTTAGCGGACAACGGCGGTGGCAATATCTATGGTCCATCTCAATCTCATCTCACCAGGGATCCCGAATTCAAGGAGGCCAAATAAAATAAAATAAAATAAACCGTCACTGTTCAAGAGACAAATTCAGGGCCGGCAACAAATGATCGACAAAGATCGGGGACCCCGATCCACGACCACAATCTGTATATCAGTGTCATGTCACCGTTCATGGACCACGAGAAAAAAAAAGGGGCCGGTATTCAGTCCATTTTCTGCATCCTGAGACTGTCTGTGATGATCAATTGGTGTCACTGACAGTCACAAGCTCACAAGCTACTACATGCTGCAAGTAGTTTACAAGGTGGTGGTGCTAGCTCCCAAGCTGGAGCTTAAACTAGTTTCAGGAATCATGTTGCTTTCAGACCAGATGAAAATGAGATGTTGTTGCTGGAGTGAGTGGCAATAGATAGACCATAAACAATGCGGTCGGTCGCGGCCAAAGCCGTCTCTGTTGGAGTAAGAAGGTTGACAATAGAATATGACCATGATCTTATCTTGTGTCCTACTTCGAAAGCATCTCCATTATCTCTGAATAATAGTTGTTAGTTCAGATGGAACTAGTCCAATCCACCTAAACCACTAGTAGTCAGAACAAAGCTACCAACAATGATGGTCTCAAACGCTGACTACAAAAAACTTACAAAAATTCATTCAGCTTGAATGAAAATCTGAATGAGCAATGAACTGAAACCGCGTAATCAAAACAAACGGATACCGAATATTTAGCAATTTCATGTAAATCAATCAATCGCACAAACTTGATGTGCGGGCTGCGAGATGATCGAAACGAGAGTGATTTTCACCTTTTGAGCAAGAGAGCAGCATCCTTGGTGCACCCGAGCAAGAAGAGTTTGAGAGGAAGCAGCAGGCGCCGCCGCCACCACCACCACCACCGGCGCCGGCGTCGGCGTCGGCGCGGCTCTCGACGACGCGGTCCTCGAAGATGTGCGTCATCTTGGGGTTGGGTCCGCGGGCGATGACGCAGGTGTAGTCCTCCCCGGCGAGCTCCTCCTCCACCTCGCTCCTCCGCCGCGGCGCCAGCCTCGCCGCCGCTGACGACAGCGGCGAGCGCTGCACGGGCGAGAGCAGCGCGAGCTGGGCGTCCCTGTTCTTCACGCCGAACTCGATCGGTGAGCCCGGGAGGTCGCCCCCACCACCGCCGGGTGCCTTACCTGGCGGCGGCGGCAGCTGCACCCTGAGCCGCATCCCGAGGAGCACCCTGTGGCTGTTCTTGCAGGACCCCCGCTCTGCCTCCTCCTCGGTCACCAGCACGCCCGCCAGGCCCGCCGCGCCCGCGCTGCCGTTTCTTCCGCCGGAGGAGGAGGGAGCGTTCCTGGTCTGGACGGCTCGCACGGAGACGGGGGCTCATGGTGGCGGAGTCGACCGTGAAGCGGTTCGGGAGTGACCTTGTGGAGAGGAGCCGAGACGCCGGCCTCCGGTGCCGGCGTCGGTGACCTTGGGTGGTCTTTGGGGGATCGCCGCCGCAGCCCATTGCGGCCGCAGCTCTTCCGACGCTTTCTTCAGCATTGCTGCAGCCAAGAAACTCAACCCGATCGATCCTCTGTTCCAATTCCAACTTCAGGCGAGGCGCCTAATCCAATCTACGCGAGCGAGTAGCAAGATATCGATTGATGACTAACTGAAATCGGTCCTAGCGTGCCGTGGGGTGAGCAAGAAAGAATCGAGAGCAAGAACGCAGCCTGTGCTGCTCGATCGAGTGATCTGAGATGGGACGATGAAGTGAAACAGGGGAGAGGGGAGGAGGAAGAAAGAGGCCAAACAAATGATCAGAAACACACACACTCAGGTGTCAGCTAGTGAATCATGGAGTCATCATCCTTGGCTTGCATCGAAATCGGGGACGGAAAGGAATCCGGTGATTGGTTTGGGGAGATTGATTGATCCCCCAACTGATGACAGCAGAAAACGATGGATTACGAGAAGCTCACACGCAACGCAACTGATTGGGAAAATGCTGCTCTTTCCTATCTCATTAGGAGCAAGCAAACAGGTGAACTGATGAGGCTGTGGAGTTCAGTCAAGTGTGGGTCTCTCTCAGCGTCACGCACACTGAGAGGAACACGCTGTGGTGTGTAGTGAGGAGCATGACAATGGTGTGCAGGCTGAGAGGCGGAGACAAGGGGCCTGTAGAAGAAGCGTACGGGCTAGCGAGAACTGCAGGACGAGATTGTGCTCTGCTCTCCCCGAGGGGCGCTAGAATCCGAGGGCTTTATTTAAAGGCACCCTTCTCAAAACTAGGCCATCCACACATTCTTTATTTGCATCCATGCCCAGAGGAAATAATATAATTACAAATTTTCATGGACACCACCGCCCATCAAGGGTGGATATCATATTCTCATGCTAAACTCCATGAGCTACACACAACACTACCTTTTTGAGAAGAAATTAACTTATCTGAGATTATTCATCCATTTTACCTTTTGTGAAGATGTGATTTTTGACCGTGTAACACTGATATTTTGTTGTATTAAAATAAAAGTTTTTTTATTGTTCATTCCATACACAATGTGAATTATTGTAGTTACAAAAGCATAGTAAATAAAATATGGGGGGGATTGAGGAGATAAAGAACACCACATAAGCAATCAACACAAGAATACAAGATACAAAAGTGTGGGAATCTAAGAGGAACAAATAGACTTGTTATCTCACTGTTTTTGTCATTTCTCCTAACTAAAAGTGCTTTTAAATAGGAAAATGACAATGTGCAACCTAATCATGCATGTCAAACATGCTAGTGTGGTCAGTAACAAGCCATCATCTCTCATCCGAGAGTTTCTTCTCACTCTCGACTATTGTCTTACCTAGCATCAGCCCTGTGATACACATATAGGCACTACCCACATCATAGTTAAAAGAGCATCATACCATCTCTCTTAACAACCCATCAGCCCGCCATCATATGTATTGTGGAAACATCTAAAAAAACACCATCAATAATTCATACATCATACTATGATCTACTATCTAGTTTGTGTAACTTATATAGGCTTCAAAGTTCACGTATCTAGTTTGTGTTACTTATGTAGCTTTAAACGACATCTTACACTTCTCTATAAAGAAGAAAAAAACACTTTTATCCACTATAAAGTCGAATATAAAAAGAGTTTATAGTGTGATTGTCCGAAACACACAAAAATGTAGTACTAGGTAGAGAAGATATGAAAATATAATATTTTCGGGAGGCTCTATTGCAAATGTGTTGTTTGTCACTTCCCAGTTCCCAGTAGAAACGCAGTCGCATCTGCTCAATTTACGATGGTGAAAGTAAACTCGTGCGAAAACCCACGCACTCCTTCATGTATCTGTGGGCCATAGCACGTGGTGGGGCCATCATGTCATTGGTACTGTGGGTGTTCCCTGAAGAGCTTAGCAGGCAAAGGTCCCATCGGAGTACAGCGCCAATTGTGGTTAACCACCTGTTCCCATTTTCATTTATTACCTTTCTCAGATTCAGAGTTTTTAGTTTTTCCTAGATACACAAAAAGAAAATGAAGCGTGTGCACGGGAAAACATGAGCGTGCACCACCACCAAAACCCCTATAGTACAATACAAAACTGTGAAAAAGATAAATCTACCATCCTGTCAAAAAAAAAAAAAAAACTGAGCTCGATCAAGCTACATTGGAGAAGCAAAAAGAACAGATGCAATGTAAATAGTGCCATTGTCAAGAGCACCAATGAAGCCAAAAATAAGAAGCAAACTCAAAGGCAAAAGACATATAGGAATGACATGATTTTACCTTTCCGAGCCCTTGCGGCTATGGATGGAAAAGTTCAGAAAAGTAGTAATACCCATGGCCTCGTTTATGCTCCGGAAATTCTTTTCAGCGTTCATTTTAGTCGCCCGTCCCTGAAAATAGATGGGCAATTCAAATAATGACCTTTACAAATGTTTATTTTCAGACATGTACGTGTTGCCTCCTAGAGGTGTCTCTTGACTTTGGCCCAAGTGGCAAATTGTATTGGCGTAAACATTACAATATTCTATCCCTGATAATAATAAAAATAATTCATTTTTTTAGAAAAGTAATTCAATGCTTCTACAACTGTCCCAAATTATTTGCCATTTTACTTCTCAATAGTATATTTTTTCAAGACATCTCTATCTCTTGTTTTCCATGCGCCACACTTTTTTCTCACTCGTTCCTAATTCCCAAGTCCACAGCTAAAGTACAGATATTATGTGACTTTTGATGGGAAGTGCAATTTCTAAAAATACCCCTAGCATGCAAATATGCGCACTACTGAATCGCTAGTTGATAAGAGCAAACGAATAGGAGGATGCAATGCATGTGTAATTTCCATAATCGGCGCATGGAGTCGATCAGCATCAATCCATCCAGTGCAGACACCACAAACCTCGTCCATGGCGGCCGGCCAGAGCTACTAGCATCCACGCCACGGCACCGCGCACGGCTGGTCCAGGTTTGGCCATGAAGCCGGCGCGGATCGACCGGCAGTCTCCGGCCCCCGGCAAAAGCGCCCCGGCGCGAAATGGACCAGTGATCTGATCCGGATGCCCGCCGCGCATCGATCTGCTGGACGCAACTTTTGATGGAGAAGAAGTGACGATTTGACGCGTCGTCTCCGGGGCTCGGCTCGCCGTCCATCGGTCTCGTGATCGATCTCCTTGCCTTGTTCCTGTAGCTCGGAATATTTTTAGGGCTCCAATTATTGGCAAACGGCATAAATGTTTGGTGGTTTCATTTTGCAGCTACCCATGCGCCATGACAAGACCTTCCTGTGGCCATACTTCTATTACTATAAAATTGTAAATAAACTATGCATTCATGCATCGACATGGATATATAAACACAGTTTTCGTTTCACATTTTTTTATAGGTTTACATTACTAGTTCCATTGTTTAAGAAGCAATACTTGCACCACTTCTTTCACTTCTCGAGTAGTAAATATTATTTACTTATCAAATATACAAAATATTAATATTTATAGTGTATAATTTAATAAATCATTGAATATAATTTACAATAAATTTTTTTTTCTATAAATCTTGTAAAATTGAAGGAAGTTTCACCAGAACGAATCATAGAGCGACTCTTCTTTTGACTGAGGGAGTGCTGTGTTCCTTTTTAATCTGTGGATACCAACATTTTGTTAATTAAAAACGAATTCTCTTCCCTCTATTTTCTGAAGAGGATAGATGTTTAACGTATGGTTTGCAGCAACATGAAGAACACTCATGGTAGACCCAAGGGACAGAGGAATCCATGGAAGCAGAGAACCATGATGCATTGATGCACCACACGACGTGGATGGAGTAAGGCCATGAATCCGGTGAGGTGACAAGCACTACTACAGCCGCGTACTGTAGGGGCGGTCAAAAAGGCACTGTAAGGGTGGCTGGGCGAGCCGCCCTTACGCCCCCGATCTTACAGTGGGGGGCACTGTAAGGGCGGCTCAACACCAGCCGCCCTTACAACACGAGCACTGTAAGGGCGGCTGGTGTTCCAGCCGCCCTTACTATGCCTTCCACTGTAAGGGCGGCTGGTGTTCCAGCCGCCCCTACAGTGCTCATGTTGTAAGGGCGGCTCAATCAGAGCCGCCCCTACGAGTGAATTTTCAGCACAAAAAAATAAAATTACAATAATCCCATGGGACAGCCAGCAAAGCATATACATATCAAGAAACACATAAACCATCATTACAGTCCATAACTCAAAAGTTTTACATAACCACAAGTTCAAAATAGTCCCACATAGGAGTCCACAAGTCCATCATTATATAGTCTTAACATTACAAGTACAATTCATAAGATTACAAGGGCATCAGCCTACAACAACTTAATCCTCCTCTAGAACCCAGATCAACAAAGACTAAATGTGAGGAAGATAGCTTACCATGTCATCATGCAGTTCAAGTTTCAGCAAAGCTACATCCTTCATTAGTGCCAATTGAACAGAAAGACGAGGCGCTCCCTGCTACATCCATCACTGGCCTCCATGATTGTTTGCATGCCATAAGTGCATAGGTTCTGCATTAGAATAGAATGGGACAAACATGAGCATTGGATCCTGGGCAGTCCAAACAGACTAATTAGTGGAACAAATGCATATTGTAAAATGTTCCTATGGGGCATCCAAAAATAGATCACAAAAAAGTCAGAAATTGGCTCTTCAAACAAGTTGGCAAGTTGCTATGACATTTATGCATACACATATAAAGGATGTTTATATTACATATATAGCTTCCCTGCAGTATAACCAGATGTTAAGCTTATTTGCAGGAAAACAAAGTAAATAAACTGCATTGTGCACAAGTTCTAACCTACGCATATTGAGTTATTTGAAGAAAGGAAAAACAACAGCACTGACACTATAAGTTGGGGACACCCATGGATGCAGAAAAGAACTTGTAAATGTCTTAGCATGAGCATCACTGGTTTTAAAAATATAACAATGAGAATATGTGAATAACATGTGGGCACAGACAACCAAATTTCACAAGACATGGCCCTGCTACATTGGGAGAGCACAAAAATCTGCATTTTTTCCTTGCATAACTATTATCTCAATAAGAATGAATACCAATCTAAGAAAATTACATTCAAGCAATTACATTCATTTTATCATAGTTATCATCAAAAGGCTCCTAGTGCAGATCTCTTTCAGTTTGCAATGATGCACTGAACCAGGCAAAGAAAAGTATAGCATTAAGCAGGGACACTGGAGTTAAGCAATGCAAACATTTGGAGCTAGCTGAACAAAAATCCATCCATAACTAGTATTAAGTGCCGAAGCCAGATCTATGCATAACTATTATCTCAATAAGATAGCCTACTAAAAGCTTAACTCAACAATGCAGTGCTTCGCCTTACCATATATCAGATTTATTATCTTGAAAAGGCTCCTAGCACATTAGCTATTTCAGTTTGCAATGGTGCACCAAAACTGCAAAGAAAAGGAGTGCATTTTATAGTAGTGACATGCTGGCAAGCAAACAAAAAAGATTGCAGATCCAAAGAAACCAACCTTGATTATGGTGGGTTTGTCGATGACTGCATGGATGTTTCTCAGCAAGTGACAACCCAACTGCATTGGTGATACAAATAACACATAAATAGAGAGCATATGTCAGCTTTGTCATCAAGCCTTGCCTAAATGAAATAGAGACACATCCATTCTCTATTGCTATTATCTATAAGAAACAGTAGGAGCATATGAGCAGACATTACCATTCATTATCAACATGGAGCACTAAATTATAGAAAACTAGTTAAGAGAATATCACTTATAGAAGCCAACATAGGTAATACTGATATCCTCATCCAAAACTATATGGTACTATCTACAACGCCATTTTTTCAAGTATCTAAAACCCTGTTTGGTTTGAGGCTTGGCAATAAGCTGCCTGGCACACATGAATTTTGGAGGCATCATGTGGCTAATATAACACATTGCTCCAATATCAAACAGGACCCCCCTCCTAGTAGAGGTACTCCTAATAGGTGTAAGTGCAACATTACAAATATAGTAGAATTTTGTAACTACAAGAACGTGAACGCTATTTTGCCATCTCCCAGACTAAAAAGAAAATACAAAGTCTAACATCAACAGCCCATGCTTCGACAAGTCCATTTACACATTCGAGAAGCTTAAGAATCAGAGAAATATGACCTTGGCCTCTCCCGTCTTCTGCAACAATCACCACCGGATGGTAACATCAACTGCAAGCGCCACAGCAAGGAAACAATAAGAAGCAGAAGCATAACAGTAGGCAACAGATTCAGTATTCAGTACACACGACTCACATCGCCACGGCGGCCTACGAGTACAAGTCATGATTCTGCACACGATTCAGTATTCAGTACACACGACTCACCTCGCCACGGCGGCCGTCTGGCCAGCAGCGTCGTGATGGCGAGAAATAGCAGGATTGGGGGCGAGACGATGTGGATTCGGCGGATCCAGGGCCGGAGCTCCAGCCAGCGCGTCCTAGCCGCCGCCGGAGGCACCCTGGCCATCTAGAACAGCGGTGCCTCCTCCACTGCTGGAACAGGTCGGAACAGCGGTGCCTCCTCCGGCAGCGTCTTCTCCTCCACGATGACGAGCCCACGCGCCGCCGGACCAAAGGGAGGAGGGGAGGGGAGGGAGCGCCTGGATCCGCCCAAGGCCGGGGTTGCCGTGACCGCCGCTGCCTGCTGCTTGCTCGTCGGAGAGTGAGAGAGAAAGGCCAGGGAGTGAGAGGAGATGGGTCGGCGCGCGCGTGGGAGAGCAGGGCGCGGCGACGCCCGTGGAGTAGTAGGACGCGGCAATGGTGGTGCGTAGAGGATTAGGGCGCGGACGGCGTCGTCGAGGAGGCCGCGGTCGGCGAGCAGGGCGAGGAGGGTGTCGACGACGGACGGCAGCGCGCTGCGGCGGGACCCCAGCGCGAGCGCCGCGCGGTGGAGGAGGTCGACGAGGGACGCGGCGTGGGGCCGGTGGCCGCGGCGCCCGACGAAGCGGGCGAGGAGGCGGCGGGAGTCTTGCGAAGAGGCGGGCGCGTGCGGAGGTGCGCCGCGAGCGGACGTGCGCCCGAGGAGGGGAGCGGAGTGGGAGAGGTG
The DNA here is from genome assembly GCA_018135685.1 of Themeda triandra. Taxonomy (NCBI): domain Eukaryota; kingdom Viridiplantae; phylum Streptophyta; class Magnoliopsida; order Poales; family Poaceae; genus Themeda; species Themeda triandra. The sequence goes on from JAENPR010001726.1 coordinate 107,007, forward strand.
GTCGGGGGCCCACGAAGCGTGGGGGCGCGGAGGGCGCGTAGGCGGTCGGAAATCGGTAGCGGCGGAGGAGACGGTAGGGGGCGGTGGAGAGGCGGCGGCGGAGGCGGCGAGGGAGAGGCGCGGGAAGGTAGGGTTCCGGCGGCGCGGGGGCGGAGGAGGAGGTGGCGGCGGAGGGGGAGGGAGGGATAGCATCGTTTGAGCGCAAAGGCAATGGACGGCGTTCGGGCGGATGAATGCAGATGAGCCACGGCGGTGTGGTGACTATACATTAGGGTTTCCTAAGGGTGTATTTTCAGCCGATTCGAAATCTTGTGGCTGTGAGTGACTGGGCCGAGCTGGGTTACATGTAATGGGCCAAATTTGAGATTTTTCTTTCCCTTTGTCATTATATACAAATTCTATTCTTTTTTATTTCTTTCAAATAAAAGATAAATTTTAAATTCAAAATAAAGTATAAAATGAACTCATGTGAAAAAGTTATATAAATTTTATGAAAATATGATTAACCTAAAAATATATATATACGCATAGTTTCTAATTTAAAAAATTAAACTTATTTTTAAAAATTACATTTTATTTTGAAATGTATAATATAAATTTTGAAACCCTAGATGGTCTCAACTTGAAATGTCATGAATACCAAAATTGCTTCACTCATCAAGATCTATATTTGATAAATAGGTTAAAGTTTCATTTGACAAAGTTTGGATCACTCAAATTTTAAATTTTCAAATTTTTATAACTACACGCAAGTTTTCGAAAATCCTAGATGGCCCTGACTCGAAAAGTCATGAATAACAAGTTTGTTCCACTCATCAAGACCTACATTTGATACATAGAATATTTTGTATTTAACAAAGCGTTACAAAAGTGTAGTTCTAAATCCACTCTTCCCTGCATGAAGTTTCATTAAGTCTGTGTGGGATTCAAGAATTTGTGACTAGAGTTTACCAACACTTCCTCAATGAAAAAATGTTATATGTATGAAATGTGTATCTTGATGAGATAAAACTATCTTGTATTCAAAACTTTTTCATTTGAGGTCATTTGGTACCTCGTTTGACTAGGGTTGACCAAGTCTCGCCTTGGATCTTCAAACCTGTGACAAGAGTTTACTAAAACTTTCCAAATGCAAAAATGTTCTATGTATGAAATGAGTATCTTGATGAGATGTAACTATCTTGTATTGAAAGTTTTTCATTTGAGGTCATTTAGGGCCTCGTTTGACCTAGGTTGACCAAGTCAAACCTCTGTTTTTTTGGAAAATACACGTTGACTGGACCCTAGATGGCCTCAGCTGCAAAAGTGATGAACATCAAGTTTTCTCCACTCATCAAGATACATATTTTCTCCAATGGTCACCTTTTCATCTGGGATTGTTTGGACCACTCAAACTTTAAAACTTCGAGTTTTTCGAGGCTAGACGGGTTTTCGACCCCTAGACGGGCCCACCTCGAAAAGTCATGAACATAAAGTTTGATCACTCGTCAAGACAAACAATTCATACAAAGGTCATTTTTGCATTCGACGAAGGCGTTGCGAAAGTGTAGTTAAATCCACTCGTCCCTATGAAGTTTCATTAAGTACGTGTGGGATTCAGAATTTGTGACTAGAGTTTACCAATACTTCCTCAAATGCAAAAATGTTCTATCTATGAAATATGTATCTTGATGAGACAAAACTATCTTGTATTCAAAAGTTTTTCATTTGAGGTCATTTGGTACCTCGTTTGACTAGGAGTTGACCAAATCTCGCCTTGGATTTTCAAACCTTTTGTGAGAAGAGTTTACTAAAACTTTTCTAAATGCAAAAGTGTTCTATGTATGAAATATGTATCTTGATGAGATAAAACTATATTGTATTCAAAAGTTTTTCATTTGAGGTCATTTGGTACCTCGCTTGACTATGGTTGACCAAGTCAAACCTCTGTTTTTCGGAAAATACACGTTGACCGGACCCTAGATGGCCTCGGATGCAAAAGTGATGAACAGCAAGTTTGATCCACTCATCAAGATACATATTTTCTCCAATGGTCACCTTTTCATCAGGATTGTTTGGACCACTCAAACTTTGAAACTTCGGTTTTTCACGGCTAGACGCGGGTTTTTCGACCCCCTAGGCGGGCCCACCTCGAAAAGTCATGAACATCAAGTTTGATCCACTCGTCAATATGAACAATTCATACAAAGGTCATTTTTGCATTTGACGAGCGTTGTGAAAGTGTAGTTCTAAATCACTCATCCCATGAAGTTTCATTAAGTATTGTGGGATTCAAAAATTTGTGACTAGAGTTTACCAACACTTCCTTAAATGCAAAAGTGTTCTATCTATGAAATATGTATCTTGATGAGACAAAACTATCTTGTATTCAAAAGTTTTTCATTTGAGGTCATTTGGTGCCTCGTTTGACTATGGTTGACCAAGTCTCGCCTTGAATTTTGAAACCACTTGTGAGACGAGTTTACTAAAACTTTTGAAATACAAAAGTATTCTATGTATGAAATATGTATCTTGATGAGACAAAACTATCTTGTATTCAAAAGTTTTTAATTTGAGGTCATTTGATGCCTCGTTTTAACTAATTTTGTGAAAAACCCTGTAGAAGCATTTGGATCACAGTAGCCCCTTCAGTGGCCTGTAAAGGCTGGATCACCGGCCGCCCCTAATGCGATGCTTGAGGCGGGCGCGATCGGCCGCCCGGCCTCCAGCCATATGCATGTAGATTTGCGTAACAAAAGTGCATTCGCCGCCTGCTGAAATGGCGGCAGCTCTTACAGTGCCTTTTTCACGTAGTGAAGAGCACATCAAATAATGCACGTCGATCTGAAGGATTACGATCGGACCTACAGTGCACTTTTCCAGTGCAAATTTATTAAAGTTTACAGGCCCACCAAATAGCAAATAGATTGATCCATGTATATGCATGTGTGATGTGTGGGTGAACGAATTTAATAGAGCTAGTGGTGCATGTATCATGCATATATATGGTTCCCAGCTGCTAAATTCCTAGGTTCCATATATCCTTGAGCATTGTTTTATTTGGTGATGACGGTGTGTTAATTAATTTGATTTCTACTAGTAGCTTTGAACCAGTCTAATACTGCTGACATACATGCAGGCGAACAAAGTACTATAGTATGCATGTACACGTAGTAAAGTCTAGGTTGGGGTGTCGCTGAAAGAACTAAAAAATCCCTTTGGATTGCGACAGTGCAAAATAAGCCCAATTATGATAATATTTTCACTACCTTCCGATCATGATAGCGAAGGTTTGATTAAGTCATCGATCTCGTTCGTCTTATCTGGTATTCAGTTTGATGTAGTGGCTTTGAAATTTCCAGCAAAGTATCACAGTGTATATGTTCACTACACCGTGGAATAACACCCAAATTTTTACCTATATTTGATAAAAAAAAATTCGATGTCTAAAATGGTTTCAAACTTCGCATGTGGTGTGAGCTAAGGGTCATTCTCTAACATGGTTTGATAGATGTAAAAAAAAAAAACATGGTTTGATAAACTACACATATCGAATATGTGATACTCTCCAAATTTCACTCACAACTACATGTGATTTTAGGCATTGATATGGTTCTAAAATGATGCCATTAAGTTCCTTTACTATATTAATGTACTTACTAATTAAATCAAGTATATTTTATTCTTGTATCACAAAAGCACATTTTCCTGCCTTCCACAATAGCCAGGAACGGCACCTATGATAACATCAACGAGCTCAAACCCTCGCATGCTGGGCCATATGACGACGGCTCTTCAGACACGGAGAGTGGTCAAAGAGTCACGCAAGACAATACGTGTGATCGTCGGTGATGACTAGGTAGCATGAGTTGTGAGTAATACCAATGATCTCTTTCTCTAGGGAGAAGCAAAGCCGATTGTATATAACACTATCCCTAGTGTGCCATTTGTGGCACTTCATTATAACTTTCACTAGTTAGTTATTGGTCTTAATACAAAGATGCACAAACCTGTTTATTCGAGAAGAAAAGCGACACTTTTCCAAATTTACTATTGTAATAAATATCTGAAAGATATTAATAATGACCAAGCTATTAATATCATAATATGATCCGAAGGTGTTATCCTTGGTATTTTTTTGCCTGTTCACCCGATAGCGATATCCGATTTTTTTTTTAAAAAAAAATGAATAACAAATAATAAAAAACACCAGCAGTCTGCCGCCCTTGGTTGCACCCCACACTGAAGCTGTTGTCTGCGCCCCGCACCGGGGAGGAGCAGAGTGAGGAGAGATAATGGGAGAGAGAATGATAAAGGAGAGGGAGAAGGTGCCATGAAGTGGAGTTATATATTCATGTTGGAAAATAGGTCCAGAATGAGGGGATTCTAGCCGGTTGGCAATACAATCCAGTAGTGAGATACAACCAACGATGATAATTATCTATCAATGCTAATTAGTTTTAAAGATCTACCAATGATAGGCTTTTTGCTTATGAATCCACAGTGGTACTCTATCACAGTGCGGTTTAAACTATAACACTGTTGTAGTGAATAATAACACTGTTTTGGTAACCTTTAGTATGCCTAAATAAAGCAACCCATGTTGTAACGAAAGGGAGTATGATGAAGCAACACTTTTATAGATTCATTGGCCGGCCATACTCTAGATTATTTATTGTTTATTTATTTGGGAAAATGGCCCATTTAAAATATAAAGGTAAGATTCAACTATGATTCCTGTACAACGATCCATTTGGCCAGCGCACACAGAATGCGAGTGACCTTTTCAAAAGCCATACACATAAAACAGAAACAACCATCATTTTAGAAAAAGGAAAAAATTGAGGAAGATGACAGCATCTTCACACATGGGACTTGGCATGTAGTGCTCCTTGCTCCAATCTGGGAGCCAAATGATAACCTCTTTTGTTTGATTAATGGTAGCTCAACAACCCATTGTAGCGAGCTAGCATGAATAATAGTGTAGACCCTGAGCTCTTATGAAATTGACATGAAGAGATTGGTTAAACAAACATAGGACGTACCAAAAACACCAAAGGTGCGATATGATTACCAGTATTAATCAATTCCACTAATTCATGGTACATACCTAATCAATACTGGAATGATCACTTTGATGAAATAATTTGCGGTAGGGGGTCCTTGGGGCTTACAAAGATCATTTAAATGATGTCGTTCATCAGTACATAGTTGTATGCCACTATGATGGGAATATGCATTGGTTGATACTACTATGAGAAAAAGAACTTTAGTTGATACGATTTTGTGCAGACAAAAAGGGATCATGTATTGCTTGCGTTGGAACCTTCATACCCACAAGAACTTAGTTGGTTATTTACTTATTTACCATTTACTATGTAGAAGAATTATCTAAACTCGAATCATAATTCATAAATACTGCGGATATCTTCTTTGACCAATAATTTAGTTTAGAACTTAACTAGTATAATCCAAACTTGATATGGTTAGATTTATAATTAAGCAATTGTACTATCCAATAATCATGAGTTTATATAAGCATAGACAGTATAACATATAGTAAATGAATGATCAAAGTATAATTTGAGACCATGTCATTCCAAATTGCGTCTTATAAAACAGACCAAAGTGAGTAACATGTTTCAATCATATTATTGAATAAAACAAAAAGTATTAACCCTCCATGTTCGGAGTTCAAGCTCTTTGGTAATCTCTCTTTTTTTATTATTTTTAAACATAGAGCAAAAGCAGCGCTCACATACACACACACTTACCATAAGCTATATGAGTATCCAACTGTTTGAGCTACTAGATTTTGACACTGATGAAGTCAGCATAGGTGATTTGTTGACAATATGCACATTGGCTATCGCTGAAAGAACAACATGGTCAATTCCTAGAGTAAATCTAGGAAATACGAGCACACATGCTAAGGACATCCACCACCGTGGTTGCTGTCGATTTCGATGGGGAAGTGAAAAAGAACTAGTGTAGTCTATAATTTAATGCCATGCATTTTACCCATACTTTCTTCTCATTGGTTACAGAAGAAAAAAACAGCACAATCGCAAAAGTTTCATTTATGACTTCTAAAAAATGTTATCGTTTACAGCTTCTGCCGCTCTAGTGAACTGATTTAGCTCTATCCTTCTCGCTCCTCCATGTCAGTTCCAAGCCTAGTCAGCAGTCAAATCACCTACTCAAATCGTCTTGTTGGGACGCCCTAAGTTTTAAGACTAACATGTGTGAATAGGTTCCATAAAAGAAATTATCCTAGTAAAAGTGGAATCTTTCCTATGATTTGAGGTCAATTCCTAGGTTCAAGTGGCATATAATTTGTTGGATGGGTTCAAACATAAGTGTGGCAAAGCTAATTGTCTAATTAATTTGTAAGAGGAGGCAAATGTACTGCTACTTTTCACTCTCGATTTTTCATGTGTAGGTCAATTTAGGATTCTATCCGAACAAATTGTTCTTTTAACTTGGCAATAAATCAATATATGAAAAATAACATAGGCTTGTGACACATGGTTAATAGATTAGTTTTTTTAGAAAAAATATTTTTTGCAAAATATAATTTTTACTATTTTATATGGTACATTTTTGTAAATTGAAAAGGTGTAATAGCCAAATTGGCCCTTGAACTTTCATCAAAAGATCAAATTGGCCCCTCAACTATCAAAAGGGCCAATTTGGCACTGAACTTGCAATTTTGGTTCAATCTCATCCTCCGCCCGACGCCATCCACTTACTCGTTGGCACAGTAACTTTGACATTTTTCCATATGCGATATTTGTCTATTTCATAACTAATTATTGGTGCATGCTAAATTCATGAAAATTTTTGTGTAGCCTCTTCATGATATACTCTACCTATAAAAAATATGAAACCTAGAAAGTAAATAGTTTTTGCATGTTTAAAAATACCTTATTTAATTAATAAATGCAACTTCTATGATTTTGCGGTCAAAATAAATATCCAAAAATTATAAAAAATGATTTGTTGCTGCTTTATAATGATATCAACCTGTATAAAAGGGGATTAGGATAAAACTTAAAACTCAAAACATAAAACTTAAAACTCCCTTTTTAATTAATTTTGAGTTATGAGTGTTAAGTTTTATCCTAATCCCTTTTTCAAAACTCAAAACTTAAAAGTTTTGAGTTTTAAGTTTTATCCTAATCCCCTTTTATACAGGTTGATATCATTATAAAGCAGCTACAAATTATTTTTTATAATTTTTGGATATTTATTTTGACTGCAAAAATCATAGAAGTTGTATTTATTAACTAAATAAGGTATTTTTAGAACATGCAAAAACTATTCATTTTCTAGGTTTCATATTTTTTCTAGGTAGAGTACATCATGAAGAGGCTACACAAAGATTTTCATGAATTTAGCATGCACCAATAATTAGTTATGAAATAAATAAATATCAAAACTATAGAAAAATGTCAAAAGTTGCGGAGTGGTGACGGATGAGTGAAACTAAATTGAAAAGTTGGGCCAAATTGGCCCTTTTGATAGTTGAGGCGGTATCTTTTGATGAAAAATTAATTTGGCTATTACGCCAATTGAAAAATTGCAAGCTACAGCAATATCAATTTTTTTAGAAGAACAGCAATACAAAAAAAGAAAGTAGAGCCAGCCATCCAGGCCTGGAGCTTAACACTTTCTAATTAGGCCGTCGTTGCTCCTAACGATAGAACCAAAGGCCCAAAGCCCAATGAAGCCCATTTACGTGACGGGGGCAATGGCGCAACTAGGCGCGATGCCACTGTCACTCTCCGCCGCGCTCGCTGCTGGATTACTAATTAAAGCCGCGCGCGAGGAAGCGGATCAGCGCATGCCACCACCACGATCCGGCGGCAGCTCAGAGGAAGGCACAGTCACATTGCGTCGCGTGCACGGCTCGCCGCCGCCGCCGGCCACAGTCACGTCGTGAACCAGCCACCACACCACAACCAGGACGACAGGCCATGCCGTCGTGTTGCGGCGGCGGCGGCGTCGCGGGCGGCAGCAGCTCGAGTGGGCTGGCGGCAGGCACCGCGACCAGCAGCCGGTACAACACCGCGATGGGCGGTGCGCTCCTTCCCCGCTGGGCGCGCGCGGCGGCGGGTGGCGCCCGCGGCCGGCTCCGGCGCTTCATCGTGTCCCCTACGACCCGCGGTACGTGGCGTGGGAGCACTCGCTGGTGGTCCTGGTGGCGTACTGCGCGTGGGTGGCGCCCTTCGAGTTCGGGTTCGTCCCGAACCCGCGCGGCGCGCTGGCCGTCGCCGACAACGCCGTGGACGCGGCGTTCGCGGCCGACATCGCGCTCACGTTCTTCGTCGCCTACGCGGACCGCCGGACGGGCCTGCTGGAGGACGACCCGCGGCGGATCGCGTGGCGGTACGCGCGCACCTTCAGGCTCCCGCTCGACGTCGCCTCCACCGTGCCCATCGAGGTCTACCGCACGATCCTGCCGTCGCAGGCCCGGGACTACAACTTCTTCGGCATGCTCCGGCTGTGGCGCCTCCACCGCGTCGGCACCTTCTTCACGCAGCTGGAGAAGGACCGGCGGCTGAGCTACTTCTGGGTGCGCTGCGTGCGGCTCATCTGCGTGACGCTCTTCGCGGTGCACTGCGCCGGGTGCTTCTACTACCTGCTGGCGGACCGGTACCCGGACGCCGACCACACGTGGCTGAGCGCGTCCATGCCGGACTTCAAGCAGCAGAGCGCGTGGCGGCGGTACGCGGCGTCCATGTACTGGTCCATCACCACGCTCACCACGGTCGGGTACGGCGACATGCACGCCGTGAACACGGGCGAGATGGTGTTCACCACGCTCTACATGCTCTTCAACCTCGGCCTCACCGCCTACCTCATCGGCAACATGACCAACCTCGTGGTGCACGGCACCAGCCGCACCCGGAGGTACCGGGACGCGCTCAAGGCGGCGATGGGCTTCGCCGTGCGGCACCAGCTGCCGGCGAGGCTGCAGGAGCAGATGGTGTCGCATCTGAGCCTCAAGTTCAGGACCGACTCAGAGGGGCTGCAGCAGCAGGAGACGCTGGACGCGCTGCCCAAGGCCATCCGCTCCGGCATCTCCCACCACCTCTTCTTCGCCCTCGTGCAGGGCGTCTACCTCTTCCAGGGCGTCTCCAATGACCTCATCTTCCAGCTGGTACGTAGTAAGCTACTTTAGTAATAATCAGTTACTAATTACTGTCACTACAAAACTGTCAAAGGCATTGGAACCTCCATCCTGAGCTGTTTTTGAGTGATTGTGATGATTTAGGTCTCTGAGATGAACGCCGAGTACTTTGCGCCGAGGGAGGATGTGATCTTGCAGAACGAGGCGCCGTCGGACTTCTACATCCTAGTCACTGGTAGTGTGGTAAAAAAAACAGACAAATGCGCACACATTGTTTTCTCTTTTCACGATTAATTCGAGGCTACTGTATTTTGATGAACATTCTTAATTTTATCCGGTACCACTTACTACTAAGTGGTCACTGACTGAATAAACAAGAAATGACACTGACAAGTGATGTGTTGGCACTGACAGGAGCTGAGAGAGCTCCAGAACGGTTCGGAACAGGCAAGTCCTCCCCGTTCTGATCATGCATTCGGATTCAGAGGTTCATTCAGTTCACCGAAAGATTGCTTGCACAATGTGTCCGATAATCTTGGCATGTCATCGTGTGATCGTGCAGCTTGTTGGGATGGCCAGGGTGGGCGACGTCGTCGGTGAGATCGGGGTGCTGTGCTACAAGCCCCAGCTCTTCACGGCGAGGACACGGACGCTGTGCCAGCTCCTGCGCATGGAACGGACCGCGTTCCTTAGGATTGTTCAGGCAAACGTTGGGGACGGCACCATAATCATCAACAACCTCATCCAGGCAAGCTCTGAATTTGAAAAACTAACTCATGGGAGATAAAAACAGAGGAGGACATCAAGCTCTGAATTCTTACTGCTTCGGCTCTGAACATCAGATGAGCTTGTGGATCCCCATGACATTGCATTGCACTGAACTACTAACTGCAGTACCTCAAGGAGAAGAGAGACAGCTACGCCATCGCCGGCGTCGCGGAGGAGATCGAGTACATGCTCGCACGAGGCCAGCTCGAGCTCCCTGTCACGCTCTGCTACGCCGCGTCCAAAGGAGACGATTTCCTGATGCATCAGCTGCTCAAACGCGGTGTTGACCCAAATGAGTCTGATAACTACTGGCATACAGCACTGGTAATACTCCATCTTACATTCTTACTGCGATTCAACTTTCGCCATAAAAGAGATTGTGTTTTAATGTTTCTTACCACCAGAATTACAAAAATCGAATGCTCACACTGCTCGTGACCTAACAGCACATATCAGCTTCCAACGGACATGAGCAATGCATCAAGCTTCTGCTAGAACATGGCGCTGACCCTAATGCCACAGGTATCATGTTCATGTACTACCATTAAGATCATCGCTGTTACATGTACAGATCGATTGGGGTCGCCAAAGCAACCCACCAAACCAAACCTTGTTTGATCGATCGTGATGTCCAGATGCACAAGGAAGAGTGCCCCTGTGGGAGGCGCTATCCCGGAGGCACCGCGCGGCGGCGCGGCTGCTGGTCGACGCGGCGCGGACCTGTCCGCGGGTGACGCGGCGCTGTACGCGCGCGCGGCCGTGGAGGCGGACGACGTGGCGCTGCTGGAGGACGTGGCGCGCCACGGCGGGCTGGACGTGACGGCGGCGTGCTGGGACGACGGCGCCACCGCGCTCCACCGCGCGGTGCTGCAGGGAACGTGGCGATGGCCAGGGTCCTGCTGCAGCACGGCGCCGACGCCGACAGGGAGGACGGCGGCGGCCGCACCCAGGGCCGTGGCCGACCAGCTCGGCCACCGCGACATGCAGCAGCTGTTCGGGCCGTCGGCGTCGGCGTCGCAGTCGCACCGGGAAGGAGCGGTGGTGGAGAGCCCGAAGCGGCAGCAGCAGCAGGGCTCGGGAACGGACCACCATGGCGGCAGCAGGCTCGCGGTCGTCACGGCGGCTCATCCGCTGCCGCCGGTCGTCACGAGGTTCAAGAGCGCGCCCGCGCCGAGGGTCCCGCAGCACGACAGCGTCGGCTCGTCGCCGTCGCTGACGCCGTCGTCGTCCAGGCACAGCACTCCACGGCGGATGATCAGCTTCCGGAACTCCCTCTTCGGCGTCCTGTCATCGTCGCACGTAGTGCACCGGCACGACAGCGGCGGCGGAGGAGGCGGTGGTAGCGGGCCTAGCCGGCACGAGACGCGCAGAGCAGCCGGCAGCGTGTCAGGGTGACCATGTCCTGCCCCGAGCAGGGCGTCGGGGCGAGGAAGCTGGTGTTCATGCCCGACACGATGGCGCAGCTCGTGGAGCTCGCCGGGAGCCAGTTCGGGTTCGCTCCGGCGAGGGTGGTGACCACGGACGGTGCCCAGGTCGACGACGCCAGGCTCGTCAGGGACGGCGACAACCTCCTCGTCGTCACTCATCAGTGGGTGCCTGACATGCATACGAATCAGTAATAGTGTTGCACGTACGTGTTAGAGCAGCGAATGATAGATCGTTGCACGTGTTGGACGTCGTGGCTATTGGGAGGTGGATGAGGATAAGCTGTTCAATTTATTGCCAACTTGGTCAGAACTTATTCATAAAAAGCTCAAGAGTTGTATATGGCAAAATATTTGGTGCAAACAACATTTTTCGTGTAACCGTGAAAACCATTTTTCCATAAAAAAAATCATGAAAACCATTTACAAAACCACAATTAAGAGTTTTTTAAAAAAATTATAAAACTATGCACATCAATAGTGTATAGATGTGCATTGTCACAAAATTTGAGATTCAAACTTGTTTTGTAAAAATCATATGAAAATAATAAATTTCACTTGAATATGAGAAAATTCTAG
>JAENPR010001619.1:0-131795 GCA_018135685.1 Themeda triandra
TGTCTCTTGTCTTCTTCCGGTAATATCACTATGCATAGGTGTAACCTTTCCCGCCATGATTGCTAGATGTTCTTGCACTAATCATTGTATGCTTTGACTTTGTAGTTAGAATAATGCCTTAGGATTATACCCTAGATCGTCCTAGTCCATGCTAGTGTTATAAGCTTAGAGTGCTAAGTTGAGATGGCTTATTACTATTATTTTATGGCTAAATGCTCTCATTTATCTTATGTCATTTATCATTCATTCCTATATTTTATGTGACACTTTACCCTGATATGAGATGATCGATACGAGACAAGGTTAAGCTCTCCATTATAGCATGTGCATTGCTCGTCACTCATTATCCAAAGGCATTCCCTTCCCAAAGTGGTAAAAATATAAATAACGATACCTGGATTACTCCCGGTTAAAATGCTACGATGATATATTCTCGTGCGCTTGCGGAACCTTCTTTATTTCGGTTGCACTTAATAGACATCAACAACCACCCACCGGTGATGTTGCGGAGGAGACCATCGGCCACCCATTCGGCTGAAGTAATGTCTCACAGACGCACCTCATGGAGACTCTTGCCGAGGACGTGCTGAATCGCTATCCACCCAATGACTTTCAGCGGAAGTTGGAAGGATTCATGAAGCTCGAGCCACCCACCTATGACGGCCCGATTTCGAACTCTCGCGGTACTCGATGACTAGCTCAAGGAGATTGAGAAGAAGCTTAACGTGATAAAGTGCATCGATGATGAGGAGCGTGTTATAGTCGCCACCCACCAGCTCCACATGTGCTCCACGCGATTGGTGGGATAGCTACCGTGGCGCACACCCCAGAACCCCGCCAACATCTCCCGGGAAGAGTTTGTGGAAGCTTTCATTGAGCACCACATTCCCGAAGGAGTCTTCAAAGCCAAGACTGAAGAGTTCCGCAACATCAGAATGGGCAAGGACAAGATATGTGAGTACACAACACGCTTCACTAACTTGCTACGCTATGCACCCCCTGCAGTCAAGAAAGATGAGAAGGAAAGGTTTACTACTATAGGAAAGGACTGAACTCAAAGATCAAGTTGAGCCTTAGTGGTGTCAAGAGTTACACCCTACGTAACTTGATCGACGGATGCATCCAGATCGAGAGACCGCATGGAAGCTATCAAGGAGTACAAGGAAAAGAAGCGTAGACTAAAGGAATCATTCCGCTTTTCGATCGCAAGAGGTACCGTGAAGATGCACCTTCGACGGACGCACTCGCTACATCAAGGAGGATGTACCGTGATTCGAGTTGGTATGATGGTACCTACACCACCGACTACTCTCACCCTACTCAGACCCTTTCACTCAGATCACCTTGCCGAGGACCGTTCTACATGGCTCGCCATACTCATACTCGCCCATATCTAGACATCCCGCATCGAACCACTCTACACCAAGACCCGGCAACCAGAAGGCCGCTCCGCTAACCCCTACAAGCGCGAGCCTCTCACTTGTTTTGGTTGTGGTAAACTGGGTCACGAGTCATCAACCGTCCAAGGAACTACAACACTCCACCAGCGAGATCCAGTTCAAGCAAATTCAAGGTTCAACCAAGAAGATTCGAAGTGCTACACGAGCTGCCCGCTTCCAGCTTACCCACCTAGCAGCACATAGTGCCCCTTGATATGGAGAATGTAATTACCTCATGTATTATCTAGTACCATTCAAGCTACAATGATGTTTTATCTAGTACCTCAAGTTCATTATGATCCCCCATATTTGTACCAGGATTTGGTTTACCATGAACACAAGTTTACCCTTGCATCAGCAATCTACTTTTTTTTATATCAATTGTTCTTTTTGCACTTCGCCCAATAAGCCCTAGAGAAGTAGGTTAGGAGTAGCCTCGTCCTTTTTATGACCCGTCTCAATCAATTCCACTTTACCACATCCCGTGGCCTAGATGATCATCTCGCTTAGAGAGGGCCTACCCAAATGGAAGACAAGGAGATTATCTACGCTTATCAAAGTAGCGAAACGAAGTGTGGTAGACCCATAACCCACTAGACCCCGGATCGAAATCGAGCCTAAAGCACACCTCTTAAACTAGTGGCGTTGTAATTATTTATGTAAATCTCTCTATTGTACTCTTTAAACTTATAATTCGATGTATGGAATTGATTATCGATCTGTTGTATATCATTCCGTGAGATTTTCCTTCGTGGAAAATTAAGGATGTTTCAGTGGCGGAGCTTGAGGTTGGATTGGTAGGTGCTGTTTGCTGTGTAGTTCAAGCCATTGACACAGCTTTGCGATAGTATGTCGCTGGTGGCCAGCGGCGGCGCGAGGAGGAAGACGGACACGACGAGGATGGCGAGCGAGAGGCAGGAGCAGAGGTCCTCAGGGATCCTGGCCATGGTGTGCAAGTGGCAAGTGCAACAACAGAATGGAAAACAAGAAAGGAACGTCTTATTGGCTCCACCAGCTTTACTCTTTGAAAAGAAATGTTCGAAGACTCACTTTCTGTTTCTACCAGTAGAGTCTAGAGATATTTGTTGCTATAACTACGAGAAAAGGACGGCCTGACTTGCACACATGTCTCGTTAAAACGAAGGGAAAGGGAGATCTTTCTTGCGTAGAGCAATTGATGCATGGCCTGGCGTCTTGACTGGATAGTACTATATGTTGACCTAACTGGTATTTAGACCACCCGCACTGGGGAACGCTACGCAAAAGCCTTTACCATTTCAAATCGGCTGCAGCGAGGAACGCAACACCGATCTGCATAGTTGCAGGACGACGCTGCGTCCGGTGTCTGTGGCATCTATTCTTTACGAACGGTAAAAAGACACTGCGGGCCCGGGCCGAGGAGAGTGAAGGAGCGGGGGAGAGAGAGAGAGAGAGGAGGCTGCACGCGCGTCCCGAGAGAGAGAAGGCCTGCACGTCCCGAGAGAGAGAAGGCCAGGTCCGCCGCGTGGAGAGGAAAGAGTATGGTGGCGATCGGCTCCGGCCCCGGATCCGCCGCCGGTCTCGGCCACCGCGCCCGCCCGCGAAGCTCCATGGCCGGCGCGGGGAGGGAGGCCCGCCATGATGCCCGCCGAGGCGCGCTCACACGCGCCCGCCGCGCGCCAGGCCTCCACCTCCCGAGCGCCATGGAAGTCGGCGGCGTGCCGTGGGAGCCGGGGGGGTCGCCCCCCCACGGCACCGCGGGCGGGCAGGCCATCGCGGGGAGGTCCCCGCGCCATAGTCGCGCCGTGGTGGTGGCTGCCGCCGCGAGCTGGTGGAGCAACGCGACCGAGGCCGGCCACCGGTGGAGGAAGGGGAGAGGGAGGGACGGGCCGGTGGAGCAGCGCGCCCGAGTCCCTCCGCGGTCGGCCGCCGGGGTTGGGGAGAGCGCGGGGTTGGGGAGGTGGAGCTCTCTGCAGCCGAGGGAGGTGGAGCTCGCCGGGCCGGGGTTGGGGAGGGCGCCGTCAAATCTGGGGAGGAGGGCCACCCGCCGCCGCCAGCAGCTTCCGCCATGGAGTAGTAGTACTCCCGGCAAGACGGGTTTGTCCCGCAGCCGAGAGAGGGGTACGGAGGAACTGCGGTGTCGGTGGGGAAAATAAAAAGAAAGTGACCTGTCACGTGTGGGTCCCATGTATGATATAGAGTAAGATATAGAGATCGCATGAGTGTGGGAGAAATTGGTATAGGGGACTTGATGACCATGGCGGAATATTCCTTATAGAGGAAGAAAAATAAAGTTCATGAGTGCGGTAGTCTTATTTCCTCACTCATATATATATATATATATATATATATATATATATATATATATATATATATATATATATATATATATATATATATATATATATATATATATATATATATATATGTATTATATTAAGAGCCCTGGGCTTCCAATAAGCAACAGAGAGCCCCAGCCCAAACTGCATGTAGCCGGTCCAACCCAACCATCCTTCCAGCGACCTATCCAACTGCCGGGCGTGACCGCACGTGCTCCCGGGGCGCAGCGTGGGCCCAGCCCAATCCTCCCCACCCCACGCGACCGCTCCTCCATTTCAAATTCATTTGAAAGTGGCAAACCCAAGCCGGCATTTATCGTAAAAAATCCCCACCCGGTCACTCTCTCTGCCCGATCCGCACGTGGCGACCGCGGCGGCGGCGGCGGCGCCACCCTCCCGGCCGCCGGCCTCGCCCCAATCACCGGCGCGCCTCACCTTACCCCCATCCCCGCCCTCCCCATCCACAACGGACGGCGCGCCTCCTCGCCGCCGCACCCCGGACGGCGCGCCCTCCCTCGTCGACCCCCTCCCACTAGCGGCGACGCGGCGCGGCTTGCGCCCTCCGCCACCCGCGGCACGGCAGCCTCCCCCGGCGGCCGCCGACGCGCCTCCCTCGGTGGGCATGAGCACGCGGCGGGGCCGTCATGGGCGCACGGGGCGGGCGAGCCCAGTGCGCAGCGGCGGGCGCGGCGCGCGGCCCGGCTTCTACTTCCCACGGGCGGCGCGGCTCCAGGCGCGCGGTGGATAGGCATGGGGGCGGCGAATCGGGCCGTGAGCCTTCCTCCCTTAGTCTCGTCCCCGGAAGCCGGCGCGGAAGCAGGCCCCGTCCCGCCCGGCTGACCGTGCGACCCCGTCCCCGGCCGGCGAGCCTGCGCGCTCCTCCGGCCTTCGGCGGCGCGGGCCGTCCTCCCGGAGCCCGGTGGCGCGGACCCGCCCTCATCCCCGACGCCCTCATCCCCAACGCCTCTCGGCAGCCACGACGCCCGTCGATCTGCGCCCGGCGAGCCCGCGCCGGATCCCGGCGGCTGCCACCCCAAGCGCAGGCGACGGACACGCGGCTCCGGCAAATCCATCCATCGACGACGGCGCATCTGCCCCGATTTGCAGCGATTCGGAGGTTCGAGGTTTGATCTCGCAAAGGTCACGGCCCTCCCCGGTTCTCGCGTCCCGATGGTGGTGTCATGGGTCTCCTCCGCCGGGACGACGACCTGGGGCTCTCCGGCGAGCAGATCGAGGTGATTAAGGCTTCTATACATAGGCTTCTATACATTGTACGCATGTTCTGTACGCATGTTCTCTGCTTAGTAAGTTAGTGCTCGTGGCTGTGTATGCATATTAGATCAGACAATGCTCATTAGTTTCTGTATGCATGTCCTGTATGCAGGAGCTTCATCGCCAGCGCCACCCCTGCTCCCCCCCCGGATGTGATAGTGGCGGCCCTGACCACAACAGGCAGTGCACGGCCAGCCCCTCCATGAACGCCGGCTTCCACATGGTGAGCATCAGCGCCTCCTCTTCGCCAGGCGGCACCTCCTCCCTCCACAATGGATCAGCGCCCCCTCATGCTGTGGCCAACATGGCAGAGCATAGCAGGCCGCCTTGATTGTATCCAATTTTAGTTCTAGTAGAATGTGAACTGGTGTGTTTATTTCTTATTCTAATGTGCTGCTAGAGAGAATGGCAAAATTTAGACGTTTGTACCATTAATGATCTTTCTATGCTTGATATTTCTATAAGATTTTTATGCATCCATGCGTGGGCAGGACAGTGGAATTAGGTGGATTTTTTGTGGGGTCTGGACTCAATTTGTTCCTTGTGCATGCACATACACACTTTTATACTCCCAGAACACCAATTTTATGCACCAATTTTACTGCAGGGGCACCAATTCTATGCATTGCAAAAATAAAACTACAATGTGTGGTTTTAGATGCATACTATTTATGATTTTTATGACTACTTACCATTGGAGGTTCATTTATCCTGTTAATAAATACTATTTATGATGATTATAGTTCTATACTTTTATACATTGCGGGATGACAAAATTATAGATAGGGTGATTGGACATTTCTAAAAGTTGATCACTTTTTTTTGCAGATTTGGAGCACGGTGCGGGAACGGGACGAGCAGTTGCGACGACGTGGGTTGGCAGCCAGCAGCCGCGTCCCCATCTGGCCCCGCTCAGGAGGTGCAGCTGGCGGCCCCGAGCAACATGGTGGCACGGGGTTCGGGGTGGGGGTTTCCCGATGGCGTGGTGTCGACGGCGCTTCTCCTCCATGGACAACTCCGATACCCACGACGGTGTGCCCCTTATTCATGGCGACCTAGGGCTCTTTAAGCATATCAATTTGCTTTGCATGGGACCTTTGCTGCACCATCGCCTCATCTAGGTAGCCCCTACATCCACTCCCCCATCGTCCATGACTCCATGCTCCTTTCTTGCCAAGCCACTAAAAAGGATTTTTCTGCAATGTGTGTGATCCTCCTTCCTAAATGGTTGCGGTGCGATGCAGCCCGCAGGGAGGCCCGACGGCTGCAATTGGTGATCCAATTTGGGCAGAAGCCTGAACCCCTGACATTTCTATTAGATTTTTTATGCATAGGTGGTACAAATTTTTATGCATAGGAGGTCGAATGTGAGAGGTAATAGGTAACATGCATAGGAGGTCTAATGTGAGAGGCCCACATTTCTATAAGATTTTTATGCATAGGTGCCCATGGTGAGAACATTGCTTTGTAGCTGCAGAGGGTGGTCACCATGGCAAAGTAGGTGTATGGAGGTTTGCTCTAGGATTTTTTATGCACCGATTAGATTACTGCTTGTCGATGGCTGCGAGGGCAACACGATTCCAATAAGAAAGCTATAATTTGGTGCAGATTTTTGGCTATTGTTTTTGCATTCATTAGTTGACATTTATGAAATATTTATGACTTGTTAGAGTGGCATCTATGCTTGTATGACAAAAGGTTACTATGTATGTATGTCAAATAGAGAGCTAGCAATGCAAGCAAGCATGGTTTACGTGATCTTTTATTTTGATTTTTTAAACTTGCTGCTGCTCTAATAAAATGCACATTTTTATGTATTGGAGCACATTTCTACATATTGTTGGCACAGTTATCTCACTTTTTACAGGATTTTATACATCATTGCATGATACTTCTATGCATTGTTAGAACACATAAACATACTGTTTTTATGCTCCTCCTTGATATAATGTGCAATGAAATTTAATTCTTAATTTAAGCCTTTTAACCATGTTTTAGAGGTATTAATAATAGTGATATTGTAGGAATACAAGTTTCTATGCATGCTTTCTAAAATTTGTATACATTTAGAATTAGGTCTGTATGCTGTTTTTGTACAGTCTGAAGTAAGTCCATATGCTGATGTTTGTGGTCCGGTCCAAGCATTATAGTATATCAGATCGATGTAGAGATCAGGTTTATATGAAGTTGGATTTAAATTTTAAAGGAAAAAACAATAGTTTTGTGCTGCTCAAACATTGGTAGAGGCATGGCCTCGTGAGCTGTTGAGATGGAACAACAGGTTTATGTGCAATTCAATTTTTAGTCCGATGGTTCTATGCTCAATGACAGAGGTGGTTTTATCTATGCACTAACACCCTATTATATGTTAAATTATTTCCTTATCACTACTTTTAGTGCTGTACAATAACACATTCTAACTATTTGGTCATAGGTTTTTATGCGAGTTGATCCATGAGCACCTGCATTGCGCCACCAGCAGCCACCTATACCTTCCTCCACAGTGGCAGCGGTGCACTGTTGCAGGCCCTCTCATGGGGCTGATCATATATGCTTCTTGTTTTGTTGATTGTTGGTCTTTGTTCCTATCCTTTTTATGCATAAGTTTCTATACCAACTGTAGTCATGGATGTTCTGCAATTATGGTTCGTGCCTAGAGATTTTAATGGTTTCTGCTGCCCATAGATCCCAACTTGCTTATGTGCTTGGCTGCAGAGATGGAGCAGCAAAGGTTTCTGTTGTCTAAATAACTTGTTTTGTGCCCACCAATTTTAATTGTTTCTGCTGCCTATATATCTCAATTTGCAAATGCAATTGATGGCCACTGTAGAGATGGAGCAGCAAGGGCTTTGTGCAATTCATTTTTTATTTTTATGCTTCTTGAGCTAGCAACATAAACAACCAATCATTAGTCTTACCATGGTTTTTATGCAGGTGAGTGGAAGCAAAAGCATAGGATGGCTCTAACATTGACGTATTGTTCTAGCACGTCAAGATTTTGGGTACAATAATCCCATGCACATTGCGCACCATGCCTGGGATAAGGAAGATCCTTGTCCATGCACGGATATGGTGGTGGGTTGCCTCCCGATGGCTCCATTGGCAACAAGTGTAGCTCAAGTGTAGCTCCGGCGAGCACACGACACTGTCCTTGTGTCCGGTCGAAGCCATAGAAAAAATCATAGTAGATAACTGATTTGGAGATACTGTATATGGATATGGATGTTTTGTATGCTCCGCCATGTTAATCACTTTGCCTCATGTGATGAATATTTTTAGTTGGGAGGTATTTTAGACCGAGCTTCCTATGCTTGAGTTCAGTGTTCGATGTGGTTGGGATTTTTATGCTTCGTGTAAAAGTTTCTATACACCATCTTATGTTTTTTCCTAGTTGGAGGTGCTGCAGCTACTTGTATCTATGCTTAATGTGTTTCAAATTTCATATTTTGGATGAGATGAGATAATCTCCAGATTTTATGCGCATGGTCTCCATGTTGTATGCATTGTTCTCATATTAATTATACACTCACACATTGAGAAGCATGTTGTTGGAGTCGATCAACGTTCATCTTTGTGGAGTGTCTATTACGCGGTAAAATATGTAACTTTTTTATGTGCTCCAGGTCGGGCCGAGACAGGGCGCGACGGAGGGTGGTCGGATGACACATGCCTTGCTACAACACTTCGTTATGCACAATATTGTTGGAGTATTTATTTAAACATGTGTTAAATCCGTGGAAGCACTTTTTATACATGTGTCGATGAGAGTATAGACAGTGAGGTATACCACAAGCGTGTGAATTTTCAATAGTTGTTTCTATGCTGAATTGAATTATACACACTATGGTAAAGTCAAATCACGGCTGTGTTAGGATGTTCATCTCGTGGAGATGCATTTGTGTGTTAACAAGCCACTAATTGCTATGCGTAGTCCTAGCTGGTTTGATTCTGTTTGTACGCAGATGAGGTTTTTATGCGGCAACAACTATTTTTGATTCACTCAGCCACTTGTTTGTATGCATCGTCGTGACAAAACTGTTTGTACGCAGTCTGGCCTAGAAGACGATAACACGCCATGATTTCAAATTTCCAATTTTTGTAGAAGACAGGAAAAACGGTTGTGGTTCTTACGCAGTAAGAAAATTATCCTTCATACATTAAAAACCAACAAATTTTATGCAATGTTGGTGTCAAAAACATTTATACGCATCTCGACCAAAGTGACTATATGCGTCCAATCAGCCATCACATGGCATGACTTAAATTTCAAATTTTGAATTTCAATTTTTTTTGAAAATATATTTAAAGTGGATCTTGAATCGTGCATAAAAATGTCGAGTTCAATGGTGAAAACCGTTTTTGAATTGGATGTTTCGTTTAGATTTATTGTGAAAAAATGAAAGAGATCGGATTGATTCGTGCATGCATGCATGCGTGGTGTGTGGTGCATGCCAAAGGCGTCAGGTTTTGTCTATTTGAAAGTCCAACTCGCGGAGAGGTTTTTATGCGTCATCAAACGATTTTAATTCACCGAACCACTAGTTTATACGCATCGTCGCGACAAAACTGTCGTACGCAGTTTGATGGCAAAATTTTATGCGTTCGATCTATCGGGTCCTAGAGGGGCCGCCCACTGCGCGCGTCACTGGACAAGGCGCGTCGCGGCTGGTTGGGCCTGGCTAGGGGTTGGCTAGGGCTTCCCATAACTATTAGAAGCCCCGGGGCTTCCAATAGTTCGACCCTATATATATATATATATATATATATATATATATATATATATATATATATATATATATATATATATATATAACCATACTTCCTACATTCCAAAATAGAGTTCACTTCGAATGTAGAGGGAGTAGATTAGAGCATTTCTAGCAGTTTCTCAATTTCGACACCTAATGAGAAAAACCGGGATTTTGAGGACAACAAATCCTCATTCCCATCCTCAATGAGATTTTTTTTCCCTCAACCCCTCAAAAACCATGCTCCAACCCCACAAAGATGAGGGAAACCCCTCCCCCAATACATTGGGCCCACAATAACTGCCACTTTTCTTACCTAGCCATGGAGTTCGCTCGTCGTTGTAAGCTTGGCCATAGCCGCCGCCATCGTACCTCGGTTCGCATGATGGACGCGGGCCATGACCACCGTCAACCCCGGCCAGGGCCGCACGCCGCTGCGCCTCGGTCATCCACAACCATGGCCACCGCTGCTGCTACGCCATGGCCGCCGCTATGCCATAGCCGCCGCCGCCAGAGATTTCTATCCCAGCCCTACAACTCGTGGGGAGGAGGGAGGAGGAGGAGGTCGCGGACCAGGATGGTGAGGAGCGGAGTGATGGATGGGTGGAGGAGCACCACCACCACAGACGGGGTGCCATGGCTAGATGTTTCGTGACGCACGGCCACACGGGGAAGATGGAAGAGACCGTGCGGAAGCGAAGGGAAGAAAGGAAAAATATTAAAAGAAATGACAAGTACATAGGACCCATAATTTGGGAAGATTAGAGCAACTCCAAGAGAGTTGGTAAAAATGAATAGCTAAACCTATGATTTAGCCAACCTCTAAAATAGAAAACTTTGTAAAAAAAGTAAAATACAAACCTGGTCTTTAAACTTTTCATGGCAGATCACCCGGTCCATGAACTTTTAAAGTATGTCACTCGTGGTGTCTAAACTTTTATTTGGGTCTCAAAGCCGCCTGTTAAAGACCAATACCCTTCATCGTAATGCAATTAGGCCATTAACTTGAATTTACAATTCATTTCTGCTCCTTGTCATGACCACGAGTAACAGTTGCGACTCCGCGACGACAGCGCTGGACGTGCAGCCATCTGGATCGCACGAGTAACCCTCCGACTCCTCGACGACGGCGCTGGTCGTGCAACCATCTTGTTCGCGTGAGTAACCCTCCCCTCGTGACTCCTCGACGACGGCGCTAGTCACGCAGCCATCTTGATCGCGCGATTGAGTTACCCTCACGACTCCGCGATGACAGCACTGGTCATCGCACGAGTCACCCTCGCGATTGGTTGCCACGCCACGACGGCTGCTCGCGAGTTGTGACGACTGCGGGGTTGACGCTGGTTCCTCGCAACGACTGCGCTCGTGCGTGACAGCCCTTCACCATCTTCCTCGCTCGATGCATATATGGTCACGATGGCGAACAAATGTATTATCAAGGGAACGTAACTCAAGTTGAATGCGATATATGGTCGCGATGGCGATGACACACTGTTTTTTTTTTTCTAATGTGATATTTTTACCTTCAGTTGTGTTATCTATCACTACCGGAATCCCGTTTTTTTGCCGATGGCCGGCCGCCATCGGCAAAGCCCGTTTTGCCATGGCAATCTGACGTGGCCATCGGCAAACCCCCATCGGCAAAAATTTTATCGGCAAAGCTGGGTCATCGCAAAGCCGCCACGTCAGCCGACGCGCCATCAGCCGACGGTGGCTTTGCCGATGGCTGACGTGGACGGGGCCATCGGCAAAGCCTTTTTATTTTTTTTTTGAAATTTTTTTGCCGATGGTAAGCCATCGGCAAAGAGGGATATTTTCTTAAAAAAAATAAAAAACTGTATCCACAGATTGATTCACATACACAAAAGTGCTCACGTAACATTAAACTAGTCCTTGTTTGAAGTACCTAATCAAGAGAAAGGCTAATCCTAGCAGCTGATCAAAGTTTAGCATAGGACATGTCCATGAAAACTAACAAAAATTGGGCAAAAATTGAGCTGGTCCAGTTTGATCAACATACTTGGTAACATCTGCAAAGGGGACAAAAGTTCAAACTTGTGATACCAAACAGAAAAAACATGGCAAGGGGAACCATACTGTCCTTCAACAGTTCAACCAGAACATAAACTAATTTTTTGACAGTATATAAAAACTATGAAGCATGGGATGGTCATAGAACAGGAACATCAAGAACTGTATTACTAGGTAACAGAATTCCAAATCACAAACCTTCAATAATGTTGAAGATACTCTTGCTTTTATCTGCAGTTTTTTAGCAGCCTGCAAGCACATGAAACCATAAAAGCATGAGCTTCTCTAAAGATACTAGAGTTTATCTGTAAAGAATAATGAACAAATAGCATCACAAAAGGAATGCAAGGTTCTGAAACAGAGAATTGCATTGAGTTGGATACAGGGAATCAGAAATCACTCAAGTCTATACAAAAGTAGGCATGCAGATTTCTTATGGTAGTACACTACAAGGAAACACAATATCTATTTTATAAAATGAAGAAAAATGCAGCTTGCCAGCATCTCTGGAAAAAGTAAACTACAAATCAATATTTATCTCCATTTACTTGGGGGCATCAATGAAACTGAATAACAAAGATCTTCCATTTTAGTCTAACCTCTATGGATTCAGCTTGACTGTTGTCTCAGCATTAGCCAGGTGCCTCAAGGCTATGGCACTAGGCAAAGACTTTCTCATTTTTTTTAAAAAAAACCTTCCATTGATTTTGATTCCAGTATACACCCACGTCACAATTCATGAGAAGTTACCATCACTACTACATTTGTGCTACAATGACATATTTCAAAATGCAACATACCGACTCACAAAAACTATCTCATAATCAATATATCTAATCTGATTCTTCTCTTGTATAATGGAAACCAGCATAGCACATTCAAAGTAGCAGAGGAAGGCAGAGTCAATTGAGGGCAACATAGCAGGAAGACAAAATTACCAGGAGCACACAGACATGGACAAGTGATGTCTCAACTGACCACCCCTTCTACTTTAGCACCTGAGTGCATAACCATCAGCTCTATGACTAA
Organism: Themeda triandra; assembly: GCA_018135685.1. Classification (NCBI taxonomy): domain Eukaryota; kingdom Viridiplantae; phylum Streptophyta; class Magnoliopsida; order Poales; family Poaceae; genus Themeda; species Themeda triandra. The sequence continues at coordinate 12,838 of JAENPR010001619.1, forward strand.
AAAAACCAAACCATCACAAGAGTCAGCTTGATTATGAAATGAGTATTTCACTGTATCAGTAATGGCAGGATATCCAACCTTGCCCTTCTTATTGCTGCAGCCCAGCAAGATGAGCTGTTAAGTTCCCAGCAAGATGAACATCACCAGAAGATATATATCCAGCACCTTGAAGCTTCACTTGGATCCAGAACATGTACAATTGCCAGAAAGAAGCACTTGTCACTAAAATTATCCCCCAGCTCCTGCAGTCCAAACATGGTTCACTAGAGATCAGTCTAGTTAGAAACTACTAGGAGCACATGCAGTAAAAAAAAAGATCTCCGATATCCAATCTACTAAGAATACTACTTCTAGCAATAAGGTGCTGCTCAGGCAGGAAGTGCACGAGCAGATCCGGCTCCTAGATGTGTCGTGGGGCAGCACTGCTCCAGCAAACTGACATGAGGCAGCAAGAATTCAAAGCCTTGTTGTCTCCTCGGTGTCCTGCAACGCGACGCACAACAAATTCAATACTAGACTCGATCTGGGAGAAGCAACAGAAGCAAAACTAGGAGAGGAATCAGAGCACAAGCACCTGGAATCGGCATTAGGCTCGAGGGCAGTGAGGTCGTGGAGGGGCTCCTTGGGCGGACGTCCGCCGGCCATGGGCCATGGACGACGGGAGGGCCAGCGGCCGGCCGTCCCCGCGCGGGGGCGGGCGGAACCGGGGTCGGGCGGCGCTGGAGTGACGCCGGGGTAGAGCGGGGGGCGCCGGCGTCCGTGGATCTGGCGACGGAGGAGCTGGAGGCCTCCTCCGCCACCTTCTTCGCCTTCGGTGGCGGCGGCGCAGCCGTGCGGGTGGGGGGAGGCGCGGGTGAGTGGATAGGGTTTGGGGGGTGAGTGGATAGGCGGCGGGCCGGCTGGGCCTTTAGGTTTGGCTGGGCAAAATTTTTTATTTTTTTGTTTTTCTAGTTTCTTTGCCAATGGTCTAGGCTGTCGGCAAATGACTACCTTTGCCAACGGCCACCCGGATCCGCCGTCCCGATGGTTTTAATGGGCCGTCGGCAAAAGATTGAATTTTTTTGTGTTTTCCCTTCAATTTTTTTTTTCGATATTTTTCTACACCAAATACATCCTAACTTTAAAAGTTGGGACAATTTTAAGTTTTTTTAGCTATATTTCGTTAATTATTTCTGTTTTCTTGAATTTTTCGGCGACTCCAAATTTGAACTGCAGTGCATGAAATAATCGAACTTTTTGATTCAAAACATGATATTATGAACTTCGAGTATGTTGATGTCGTATGCAGGACCTCACATTAAATTATGATCATGTTGGTCTCGTAACATGGGGAGTTACGTGCACGGAAAGTGTTTTAAAATTATATAAAATCCATACGAAGTCCAAAATTGACGAAACTTGGTGAGTTGCCTCGCCATCGCATGTGGAGACCGTGGTAAAAAATTTAAAAAGTTTTGAGCAAGTGGTGACGTCGGATGACCAAAACCCATACATCTCCATATGTGATCGCAAGTGATCACATGTGGAGATGTCTGGGTTTTGGCCATCCGATGTCACAACTTGCTCGAAACTTTTTGAAATTTTTACCACCATCTCCGCATGCGATGCTAACACAACTCGTCAAGTTTCGTCAATTTCGGACTTCATATGGATTTTATATAATTTAAAATCACTTTCCGTGCACGTGACTCCTCATGTTACGACGCCAACCCGGGTCGTAATTTCATGCGAGGTCCTGGATACGGCCTCAACATACTCCGAGCATCATGAATATCATGTTTCAAATCAAAAGTTTCATTATTTTATGTACCTCAGCTCAAATTTGGAGTCGCCGAAAATTGCAAAGAAAAACGTGAAAAAAATTAACGAAATATAGCAAAAAAACTCAAAATGGTCCAATTTTTGCAGGTGGGTTGTATTTGGTGTAGGAAGTAACCAGGAAAAAACTGGAAGAAAAAATCAAAAAAATTAAACTTTGCCGACGGCCGGTGAAGGCCGTCGGCAAGAAGATACTTTGCCGATGGTCAGGCCCGGCAAACTCCCCGAGGCAGCCACGTGGCCGGGCTTTGCCGATGGCCCGGCCGTCGGCAAAATAAGGGTTTGCCGATGGCCTGGCCATCGGCAAAGAATGACTTTGCCCATGGCCACGCTTTGCCGATGGTGGGCCGTCGGCAAACACGGTTTGCCGATGGCCGTACTTTACCATCGGCAAAGCCAATAGTTTGCCGATGGCTGACCACTTTGCCATCGGCAAACTCCGCGCCATCGGCAAATAAGTCGATTCCGGTAGTGTATGCATATATGGTGATGGCGACAGCACGCTGTTTTTTTACCTTAAAATGTGTTATCGATGGATATATCGTCATGATGGCCAGGATAAAATGGTTCGGCAATGTAGGTTAGGTTCCTAATTGAAACAAATTAATAAGAGGGGGTTATTTGCTACTATCAAAGGGTCAAGACCCGCAAACGGCTGCTTTGAGACCCAAATAAAGTTTAGATACGCGAATGAAATATTTTAAAAGTTTATGGACCGGAGTGACACGCCATGAAAAATTTAAGGACCGGGTTTGTACATAAAACTCTAATAGACTTTCTACTATGGCAAATCTAGATAGCTAGCGGCATATGCAAGATATATTTAGCATGCAAGATTTTAGAAACTAGCTAAATCACTAAATTTAGATATTCTTTTTAGCTAATTTTTTGGAGATGCTCTTAGGGTTGGAAATAAATTTTGGTATTAGTTTTAAATTTTCTTTTAGAAAATAAAAAAACACAAGTTGAGGAATAGCGTGAGGATAGAGCTGTGTCTCACAACACACACACACTCAATGACTCAAACCCTGTTTGAAATAGAGGAAATCCTTTTCTATTCTGTTTTACCTATAAATTGAACTGATTTATATAAAATTCATATACCATTTATGTAATTTTTTTTATGTTCCAAGCAGACCCTCAGACTCAATCAAAGCACATTTTGCAAGAGGGAAAACATATTTATTTTTCTTAGAGTTTACGTCATTATACCTTAGTCTTAGCGTTAAGCAGACCCTCACACTCAATCAACCACCCTTTTCGCTGCGCCAACCACCCCTCCCATCGCGCCGACCACTCCCATCCACCCTTTGCTTTTATGACATTATCAAATCGCTTTGCAGGGTTCCTGTTTGCATTTCCTCGGGGGCTTGTCTTACCAAGGCCATTGGGGAAGCGCCAATAGGGCAGGCATTTCCGCAGCCCTCGAGGTCCACAGGTAAAGGCTGTTGGATGAAGGGCAGCTGGCAGAGAGGGAACCAAAGTGAAGACAATGCTGAGGCTAGTCAGAACTGTCAGGTACATACTTGTTCCTGAATGCTAAACTGTTAGAAACTGATCAGTAACGTGATGTATGTTGTTCTTATGCCTGCTTGCCACGGGATAATTTGTTGGACTAGGTAGCAACCACACGCATTTAGTAAAATCAAGGTAGCATAATGGCATGATAGAATGGGAGCTCTTTCTGTCTGATTTTGTTACTTTTGTTTGATCAATTATAACTCGGCAATCTATCTTAGCACAACCAGATCAGTTGACCATTTTTAACAATACTTTCTTCCGAATGGACATGCATGTCTTTCTAAGAGTTGCTTAAGTAGTGGTTAGAGAATACCAATATTCAGAAAATCTTGCTGCATCAGTACTTTCAGTCGCTTAGTTTTCCACAAATCTTGCTGTCTTGTTCATATTGTCAGTTATGGACACTCTAGTTGGGCGTGCCCGAACCACTAGTTGCCGGCCCTGCTGCCTCCGACATCATCTAGCCTGCCGCAACCCCTGCCGATGCTGCGCCTTCCCTCAGGCCGTCGTCTTTGTCCGGTCCTGACTTCTGACACCTTAAGACTCAGGTCCTGATCCTGTTACTACTTGCAGTACGTTTTATTTGGAACATTGTGCTTGCTAATTTCTAGCCTTACTTATTGCTGCTAGTAACTCTGATTTTTTCCCAAGAAACCATGGGGAAGAAGACTTACTCAGTCAGATAATTCAAGGAATACATAGTTTTATCACTTGCATTGTTACTAGAATAGCAGTGAAGAAATATTTTCTGAATTTAGGACTGTTAATTGAAACTGAGCTTGATTGAACTTGAAGGTATGCTGTAGACATTTGGGTTTGTCGTATGGGTCGTTCAAATCAAAGATCTTCCAAGGTATGCTCAGATGGAGTTATAAAGGGGGTGTTTGGTTCATTGGCTGCCCAGGCTTAGCCTGCTCCAATGTATGCAGGGAGGCCTTGTTTGGTTGCCTGGCTTGAGTAGGCCTGGCTGGCTGTAGATGGTGTTTGGTTGTCTGCACAAGCACTTGGCTGGCCCATTCTAGTCTAGGTGGGCTATGTTTGGCTGGCTGCACAGTGTGGAGTCAAGTTACCTGGCTTGGCTTTTGGTGAGCTTACCTCCGCCGCCGTCCCCACCCCTATATAAGCCGAGTCATTCACTGCTGGTTCGCTCACCTTCTCATTCACTGCGCAGTCACTCGAGTCCTCTCGCCTCCTCCGCCTCGACTTCTCCTCCTCCACTCCTACGCCTCGACTCCGCCGCCGCCGCAGCCTCCCTCCGGCGACCATGAGCGACGCCCCGTCCGCCCAGCGCTCCATGAGCGTGCACCTTGGTCCGTGCACCGGTGCACCAGGGGCTTGCCCGTGCGCTGCCGAGTCATCGGCGAGGTCGCCGTCTTCTTCGCGCAGTGGCACGCCGTCGCTGGGAGGTGGCGGCTCCGGTGACTCGTCCTCCGGCACCGCCATCGAGAACTACACCAGCTCCGAGGTAAATCTCAATTTGCCCCTTTCCCCTGCTCGATCTAGGGTTTGAATCACACATTGGGGTTTCTTGATTGGGATTCTTGGATGCTCCAATGTATCCCCAAACCATTTTCTGCTGGTATTGATGATTCGATCTAGGGTTAGCTCTCACGGTAGTGATTTGGTAGGTTGATTTGGTTTGAACTGCTCCACTTTCGCTTAGATAGGTGGTATGGTAGGTTCTACAAATTTTGCTTGCAATCGCTAATTTGTACCGACACCGATAGTATTGATGCACTTGGTTCATCCAAGTTGATCACATTGTCAGAGCTTGTCCCAGTGGCTCCCCTGATCCCATGGCATACCTTCCAGTAGCTGTCCCGGCGCCAAAAACAATATGCATGAAGTTGTAGTTGACAATGGGAGTGTTCAGAAACTCCTTGTCCTTAGGATGGTCCTGCATAAGATGAAAACACTTGTCAGTTCAGCGATATACAAGCACCAAGATAAAAGTCTCTGTCAATGTGAAATGCGATCTTTGAAATATAAATTTTGCAGCTGATTATTACCTTCACATGGCCATTGTAGTGCTCAGGATCATGGGTAATCATGCACAGATCCTCATCCCACAGCGCTCCACTCAGGTCCTTCAGCTTGCAAACCCTGACCCACCTGGTACGCCACTTCCTGAGGTGGTTGTACACCTGGTTGCCTGTCACTGGTTGGTTGATGAAGGCTGCAAGGTCCTTGGCAACTGAGTTCAGGTGGCAATCCTTGAATCCCTTATCTGTCCTGATACCCTCGATACTGTAAGCAAGGAGAACTTGTGCAAAGCACTCTTTCGACATCGAGGGTTCCGGATCAACCTTTTGGCCGGGTCCATTACCAGGGGGGCACTGTTCGGCCTCATGGTTCTCTCGGGAACACCGGCTTATCGGCCTCAAGACCAAAGATATGGAACTAGGCCAAAGGATCCATGGCTAACCACAATAGAGGAGAAACAGGTATACCACACAACCAAATAAAATGAGGAGAGAAGACCAAAAGGCAGATAACATGAACAAAACAAATACCAAGAAACAACTGATAGATAAAATGTGCCACATAATAGGTTATTACAACTTAGGTTCAAATTCCACAACCGAAGCCACAAATGCCAAAGTACTTATTACAACAAGGAGCATCATTGCCCATGAAAGGTCTCATTAAAGCCGATAGATGCTACATTAGGCCTACAATGCAAATTGCGATAGATGCCTCAACCCCTGGACCCCATGCCTAGTCTGCCACATCTGTTTAGCCATTGCATCCCTCATTGCTGCCCATTGAGCATTGTTCATCACTTCCTCATCATGGTTATTGGATGGGTTGGGCTGCAAATCAAATTCTTGAGGGATGATCTCATCTTCTCCAAACCTGAGTATCCAGTTGTGTAGGATACAACAGGCCAGAACAAGCTGAACTTGTGTCTTGTACTTGTGAAATGGCTTGTTGTCCAAGATCCTCCACCTACCCTTTAGAGCCCCAAATGCTCTTTCCACAAGAACCCTCATGGAAGAATGTCTCGAGATTGAAAAGCTCTCTTGGATTTTGAGGCCTCGAGCACCATACTCCTTGAGATGGTAGACCGACACCTCTATAGGGTGGAAGGTACCCTGGCCTGACAGCATACCCTGCATCTACAAGCCTGAATTTACCTACAGCATATGTGAGACCCAAATGAGAAGTGTGACAGCTTATCAAACCAAGGAAAGATGGTTTAGGCTAGGTAAAGTACTTGTGGGAACCCTAATACCATCATCCCTTTCAATGGCATCAGCCAAGACCTTTGCATCATGAGCAGAACCTTCCCACCCAGCAAGGACATAGTTGAACCTAAGGTCAAAGTCCACTGCAGCAAGGACATTTTGGGTAGGGGTGTTCTTCCTTCCCATGAAAGCCCCCTTGCACTTCTCAGGTACTTTGGCAAGGACATGAGTGCCATCCATTGCCCCAACACAATCCTAGAAATAGGGGATGCCAGTCAATATAGAAACAGGTAGTTCACCACAGTGAGGACTAGGGCTAGGAAAAGGTAGACACCTTGAAGAAAGGGTTCCACCTGCCACTGTGGAGGATTTTTGTGGGCACTGCTGAAGAAGGAGGACAGATCATCTCACCCCTCAATTCACCCACTGCATACATGACTTCCTTGAAGTACCTACTGATGGTTTCAAGAGACCTCCTAAAGATGGGAGTGAGAACCCTGAACCTCTCATTGTGGCCTGCAACAAGCAAGAACATGGCCACTTGTTCTTCAATGTTGGTGTGCAGGCTGTCCCTTAGGAGGCCCCTATCTCGAAACAGGGAGCACAGCTGGAAGAAAGGAGCCCTCCTCATCCTAAGCAGCTCCACACAGTGGCGATCATCACTGTGATAGATGAACCTAAGGTTGTTGTTCCTCACACGGTCTCTAGTCAAAGGACCATAGGAAATTCCCTCCTAGAAGATGACCTGCGGCGAATGAATCTTGCAAAGACCCAAGCACTCATGGCAACAACCATGGCTGCTCCCCTAATGACAAGCTGACGACGCCTAGCTGGTGGATCCATGAGGCTAAGCACGAAATACAGGATGAATTAGAACAGAAAGATCATGACAGGTACTAATGAAGAACAAACCCTAACTTTGGATCGGCTGCGACACCAAAAGGTGCGCCACCCAGATCCAGCCGCAAACCTACCGAAGAACAACTAACATATGGGTAAACAGGGCAACGAGGCACAGACAGGGCATCTATCAGCAATTACACAAGCAAACCCTAGCCAAATCTATGGATCGGCTGCGACACCGCAAGGTGCGCCACCCAGATCCTGCAATCATCGACCTTTACAACGGGCTCAGCAAGAAAATCGACATCCAAAGACCGAGCATTTCAGAGAGATTCGCCACATTAGAACAAGCAACCGAGGGGAGCCGAGGAAGAAGGAGGAGCTGCGGCATACCAGAGACCGGCTAGCCTTACCAGGAACGGCAGCGGTGGTCGCCACCGGCGCCGGGAGGGACGGGGTGAGGGGTGGCGGTGCGGAGGCGACAGGGAGGGAGTGACAGAAGAGAGGGAGCAAGCGGCTGCGCGAGAGAACAGCACCAGGGGTAAACCTTAGCCGGGCGGTGAGGTCGGCTTTTATACGGTGGCCAGGTGGAGCCACCCGGTCCCACCGCCTCGCGCGCGCCCGCGGCTCGACCTGGGCTGGCCAGGAATGAACGGCCAAATCGGCCGTTCGAAGCTGGGCTGTCCATGGGCGTACGGCTGCACAGCGCTGGGCTGCTCCCAGACCCTCTCCAGGCAACCAAACAGCCAAAAGTTGGCCCAACCAATGCTGGGTAGGCCTTATGCAGGCAACCAAACACCTCTAAATTGATTGCTGCCAAATGCATAAATTGATTGCTGCGAAATGCACAGTAGCCTAGTAGAGAAGCTCCAAAGTATGGCCTGAACATGAACCACATACTTGATTCATTAGGATCATAGACTCGATTGGATTTTGGCTATGCAAATTAAGCAATAGTTCATTAGTTCATAAAGATGGCATCATATATGATTATACGGATAGTGGACAAAAGAACAGAAAAGGGAAAAAACTGAAGCATGATCAATAATTTTAGGATGGCAACCCTGGCAAGTTTGATCTCTAGCTCCATGATGAAGCAGTATGGCATGCTTTTAGACATTGGTTGACTTTCTAGTTCCTGCCCTCCCTTCTGAACCATTGAATGCCTAATTGAGAAGCTTTGTTACCCATGTCGGGGTGAGCACTAGCATGCAATCTACTGAGTACTGAGATTCTTCTAAAAGTTCCCTCTGGACAGGATAGATAACAGTTGCAGACCTTATTGTTTTTCTTATAAAAAGTTTCAGAATATTCCATTCATGATTCGGAGTCCAGTGCAAATGGTGCAAGACATGAACTACCATTGGATTTTCTGGACAGGAGCTACTTATGAGTAAAACAACAGGTCCAATGCTTATGACAAAGAGTACAAGTTGGATGATCAAACTTGGATCTTTCTTCATTCGTACCTGAATGTAATCTTGGATGCTTGGGTTATTCAACTGCATTTACATTAACTGAATAGTCATAGGTGTTGAATGGAACCTCTCTTGTGTTATCTTTTTTTTTCTCCTGATAACTGAATGTTACCGCCTGTCTTTGAAAACTAAATGGAAAGTGAATGGGGCCATGGGTCAGAGTCAAAGGAGGTGAGGTGGACGGCTGAAAGTCCCTAGTTTGGTTTTGGCTAATTGATGAAACCTAGGACTAACCTTGTTTATCTAAGTGGTTGATTTAGAGAAAGGTTGTCCTCATGATGAGCATATTGAATATGAAGCGTGACACGCGTCATGTGATCAAAGATGAAGATCAAGACGATGCTTGGCTCCATGGACCGGTGTTGAAGGTGAAGGGCTAGTTGAGGCTTGGAGTGAAGGACCATGCGATGGTGAAGCTCGGGCAAGACTAGGCGCCGATGGACCGATGCACGGTGAAGGGCAAGTGAAGTCAAGATCGATGGATCGAGACGGTCACATGATGGTGTGAAGCGTTCATATCATTTGGAGGAACAAAATGGGCTCAAGGCAAAGGTATAACCTATAGGTCCATTTTGTTTTACACTCAAGACACCATAGAGGGTGTGAGTGGTTTAGGATCGATAGCCGCACTATTAAGAGGGGAAGTCTTATCGGCTATTCGACGCACGGGTGCCACTAGGTGAATTCATGTAGTGCATTGCATGTAGGGCCTAGTGAGCTAACCTAACCTTTGGGAAATGTTTGTGAAAAGCTAACACACAAGCTCATGGAGATGTACACTTGGTGGTGTTGGCACATTTACAAAGGTGGCGTGTTGGTGCTTGTGGTTTGCGGGGGTAGAGATGGGTTTGGGTCCCTCTCTTCCTCCCGCCGAGCCTTGTGGCGGGATTCGGGCGCTTTCGAGAAAAATGGATGAATATTTTCTATTGCGCCGGATGCAAAATTTGGTTGAATTCATGCTATCTCCGTTGTTCAAGTTGGTATACTTGTTGGATAGCATGTCTGAGAACTTGGATCGACGACACGGCGAAAGGCAGCATCTGCAGGAGGCGCCAGACGCGCCTTGGGCAGGCGCCGGACGCGTCCGGCGCATTGTGGCTCGGCCTGTGCTGGTGGCTGACATGGTCGGAGCGGGCGACGCGCAGACGCACGCGGCAGACGCGGGCTATTCATCAGGTGAGTCCGGCGAGTGCCGAGCCTCGGCATGGCGCCGGGCCGGGCGCGATAGCGGGCGGACGTGCAGTGTCGCGTCCGGCGCGCGCGACGCCGAACGAAAGTTCCGGGCGCGGCTCGGGAACCGACGCGAGCGCCGGACGCGCGATGGCGCGCGCCGGGACGCCGCGCCGGACGCACACGTGGCGGGACGAGATTGAACGCGGAGCCAACGGTCGACTTGGCTCGCGCGGAGGAAAAGCACCGGACGCGTCCGGCGGTTTGCGGAGACGCGTCCGGCGCGTGCTGCTCGGCTTCCCGAGGGGTAACGGTCACATTTGTTTGAGGGGTTATAAATAGAAGGTGGCCGGCCCTTGGGGAGCTCTCTTGGCTATTTCTCATCCCTTGTGCATTCTTTGAGCTAAGATACTCTCTCCCACTCTTCTCTCTTGCTTGGTTGTTCATCCTAAGAGAGATTGAGTGAATCACCTAGTGCATTGCATTGCTTGAGGGCATCTAGTGGCACTTGTGGGTGGTTTTGCCGGTGGATTTCTTGTTACTCTTGGAGAGTACCGCTCCTAGCCGGCTTGGAGATTGTTGGAGGCGTTGGCAAGAGAAGGTGATTGTTCTTGGCCACCTCCGGTTGATTTGTGAGAGGTTCTTGTGCTCACCTCGCGGGGATCGCGAAGAGTAACTCTATTGGATTGCGCGTGTCGTTGAGTATCACACTTGAGAGTGGCGCCTTGTGGTTTCCTTGCGGGAAGTGCCTTGCGGGGCAAGTGGCTTGAGGGTCACACCAAAGGACCATCTAGGTGTTGATCGACACAACGGGTGACGTAGCTTGGTGGTGCCCAAGTGAACATCCGGGGATAAATCATTGTGTTCATCTTGTCTCCCGGTGATTGGTCTCCGATTGTGTGTTGCCGATTGATTGTTTGTTCATCTCTTGGTGATTGGCAACCTCGACTCTACGCGTCGGTATAACAAGCTCCTACCCTCTCTTGCATTACATTGATTACATTCTTGCAAAGTAGAATTGCTTGTGTGGTCGGTCGGGAACCACTTCTTGTGTAGACTAAATCCCGTGGGTAGAACTCTTGATCACTAGTGGTAGCTCTTGTGTGTATTAGTGATCACATACTAGAATTGTTGGATAGGAGGCTTGCAACACCTAGTAGGCTAAGCATAACTTGCTTTCCGCCGTTTGTTTATCTAACGAAGTTTGCTTAGTGAGTTTGTAGAAATTTTTATAGGCTATTCACCCCCTCTAGCCATCTAGGACCTTACAAGTGGTATCGAGCCGAGGTCACCGTTTTAGTGCAAGGCTTAACATCCTACGGTGTTAAGATGGCTCAAATTGTGTTCAACCATGTTGGGGGCAAACCGCCTATGTTTGATGGAGTTAGCTCATTTGACCATTGGAAAAGAAAGATGATCATGTATCTTGGTTCGATACAAGAGAGAGTGTTGCAAGTTACATTGCATGATTATGCCATACTTGATAATGATCATCTCACCGATGAAGACAAAGCCAACATCACATGCAATAGAATGGCTCTCAACACCCTATACAATGGCATTGATACAAAGGTGTTTGAGGGAATCAAGGATTTGGAGCTTGCAAGTGAAGTGTGGACTAGATTGGGTGAGACCTATGAGGGCACCAAGGTTGTGAAGAGTGCCAAGTTATATGGACTCAAGAGTGAGTTCGAGAACTTCAAGAAGAAAGAGGATGAAACAATCATTGAAATGTTTCATCGCTTACAAGTCATTGTGAATGATCTCAAGAGTTTGGGGCACAAGACAAAAGATGAAGATTTTTGTCACAAGTTCTTGATCTGCTTGCCGAGGAGCTTCAAGATGTTGAAGCTTATGCTACAAAGAGATGGGCTTGAAGCTAAGAAGCCAAATGATTTGCTTGGTGAAGTCTTGACATATGACAAATTTGATCAAGATGATGAGAAGGTAGAAGAAGAGAAGAAGAAGAAGACCGTGGCATTCCAAGCCACATCCTCCAAGGGCAAAGCACCAATCTTTGAAGAAGAAGAAACCAATGAGAAAGATGGTGACTTTGAGATTGATGATGAGGCACTTGCTCTTGTGGTGAAGAAGATGGGACACATGTTCATCAAGAGAAGAGGCTTCAAGAGGAACAACTTCAAGAAGCAAGAGCAACCAAGAAAGTGCTTCAATTATGATAGCACCGAGCATCTACAAGCCGAATGCCCATATGAGAAGAAGAAGAACTACAACAAGGGCAAGTTTGAGAAGAAGAAGCATGAGGCCAAGATGACACTCAAGAAGGGCAAGAATGGTGCATTTGTGGTCACTTGGGAAAGTGACAATGATGATGAAGATGAAGATTCAAGCAACAAGGCTATGGCTTCCATTGCCATCAACAAGAAGTCTTCATTATTCTCTACATCACCATCATGCTTCATGGCCAAGGAAACAAAGGTACAATATGATGATAGTGATGATGATAGTGAGATGGAATATGCTCACGATGTTGATAATGTTGATGATGATGATGAACCGACTAAGGATCAATTATATGACTTGATGCAAGAAACTAGAGATATAGCTATTGCCAAGGAAAAGGAGTGCAAGAAGCTTTCAATGAAAGTAGAAATACTTGAGAAAGCCCTAGGTGAGCTTATGACCACTCATGAGAGTCTAGTGGTAGACCATGAGAAGCTTGGTGATGCTCATTCTAAGCTTAAAAAGCTCACTCACTTCTACTTGAGCAACAAGCAAAGAAAGTGGTGATTGCATCATGTGATATAGGTCTTACTTGTGACATCATTGATGAGTCATTTTATCAACCTATCATCATGACAAATGCTAACCCTTCTTGTAGCACATCATCCACCACCACCACCGACTCTATCTCCACTACTAGTGATGGCTTCACTTGTGATGCTACACTAATGGTAGAGAATGAGACCCTCAAGAAGGAGGTGGATGAGCTCACTCATGCCTTAGGCAAAGCCTATGGTGGTGAGGCCCGCTTGCTAAAGTGCTTGGGTAGCCAAAGGTTCTCTCTTAACAAAGAGGGATTGGGCTATACCCCCAAGAAGGGCAAGTCGGCCTTTGCAACTCCAAAGCCTAGCTTTGTGAAGAGCAATGGTCGGTTTTGCTATAGATGCAAGCAAGTTGGGCACCTAGAGCAAAATTGCAACAAGAAGCAACAAAACAAGAAACTTGACAATGCTATACCTTTTGATTCTTGTTATGTGCTTACCAAGGGTGTGAAAGGTGTGCAAGCTAAGTTTGTTGGTACACCCATTGTTGGCCCAAAGAAGAAAGCTATTTGGGTACCAAAGAGCTTAGTCACTAACCTACAAGGACCCAAGCAAAAATGGGTACCTAAGCTTCATTGATTTGCTTGTAGGTGAATTATAAAGCCGGAGGAAGGCATTGGATTATTGATAGTGGGTGTTCTCAACACATGACCTGGACATCAAGAATGTTTGATTCAATTGAGAAGAATGATAGTGGCATTGAGTCAATTACTTTTGGCAATAACAAGAAAGGCAAGGTTGTTGGTTTGGGCAAGATTGCAATATCAAATGACATGAGTATCTCCAATGTGATGCTAGTTGAAAGCTTGGATTTCAATCTTCTCTCCGTGGCACAAATTTGTGATCGAGGCTACAAGTGCATTTTTGGGGCAAATGATGTTGAGGTAGTTTCTCTTGATGGCTCCAACTTGGTGTTCAAAGGCTTTAGATATGAGAATCTCTATCTTGTTGATTTCAACACTAGTGAAGCTTCTTTGACAACATGTTTGATATCAAAATCAAGTTTGGGTTGGCTTTGGCATAGAAGGCTTGGGCATGTTGGCATGAAACAATTGAAAAAGCTCACACAACACAATCTTGTTGAAGGCTTGAAAGATGTTGTATTTGAGAAGGACAAGTTGTGTAGTGCATGTCAAGCCGGGAAGCAAGTTGGTAGCTCACATCCAAAGAAGAGTATAATAAGCACATGCAAGGCATTTGAGTTGTTGCACATGGATCTATTTGGCCCAACTACATACACAAGCATTGGTGGCAACAAATATGGGTTTGTCATAGTGGATGACTTCACAAGATTCACATGGGTATTCTTTCTTAGTGACAAGAGTGAAGTGTATGACACCTTCAAGACCTTTTCACTAGAGTTCACAATGAGTTTGACATGAGAATCAAGAAAGTGAGAAGTGACAATGGGAGTGAGTTCAAGAATACAAGAATGGAAGAATTGTGTGATCACTATGGCATTGGTCATCAATTCTCGGCCAAGTACACTCCATAATCAAATGGCCTAGTTGAGAGGAAGAATAGAACATTGCTTGATATGGCTAGATCAATGCTTCATGAGTACAATGTTAGTCAATCATTTTGGGATGAAGCAATCAACACGGCATGTTACTACATCAATAGGCTCTATTGTCATACTTTCCTAGAGAAGACCCCATATGAGTTACTTCATGGAAGAAAGCCCAACATTGGCTATTTTAGAGTGTTTGGTTGCAAATGCTACATCTTGAGGAAGGGCACTAGATTGGGGAAGTTTGAAAAGAGATGTGATGAAGGGTTCCTACTCGGTTATTCAACTACAAGCAAGGCTTATAGAGTTTGGAACAATTCAAGTGGCATTAGAGAGGAAGTCCATGATGTGCAATTTGATGAAACCAATGGGTCACAAGATGAAGATGAGAATCTAGAAGATGTTGGTGGAACTCAATTGGTTGAAGCTATGAAGAACATGGACATTGGTGACATAAGAGCAAAGCAAGTGGTTGATGTGCAAGATGATAAAGATGAAGTGCTCAATTCTCCATTGAAGCAAGCTAGCAATGCTCAAGTGCAAGATCATGGTGCTAGTTCATCCAATGAAGACAAGTCAAGTGATCAACCAAGTTCAAGCAATCAAGTGCAAGTGCTACAACCACAACATGTTGCAAGAGATCACCCAGTTGATAGTGTTATTGGTGATATTAGAAGTGGTGTGCAAACAAGATCAAGAGTGGCAATGCTATGTGAATATGCATCATTTGTGTCAACCAAAGAGCCAAAGAAGATTGAGGAAGCCTTGGATGATGCCGATTGGATCATGGAAATGCAAGAAGAGCTTAACAACTTCACAAGAAATGATGTGGGAGTTGGTTGAGAGGCCGGAGGATCACAATGTCATTGGAACCAAATGGGTTTTCAAGAACAAGCAAGATCAAGATGGTGTTGTGATTAGAAACAAAGCAAGACTAGTTGCACAAGGCTATACTCAAGTTGAAGGTCTTGACTATGATGAAACATATGCTCCCGTGGCAAGATTGGAAGCAATAAGGATACTATTGGCTTATGCATGTGCCCACAATATCAAGTTATATCAAATGGATGTCAAGAGTGCATTTCTCAATGGGATCATCAATGAGCTAGTATATGTTGAGCAACCTCCTGGTTTTGAAGATGAGAAGAGACCCAACCATGTGTACAAGTTGAAGAAAGCTTTGTATGGCTTGAAGCAAGCACCTAGAGCATGGTATGAGAGATTGAAGACTTTCCTTCAATCCAAGGGGTTCATTATGGGCAAGGTTGATACTACTCTATTCACCAAGAAGATTGGTAAAGATCTCTTCATTGTGCAAATCTATGTTGATGATATCATCTTTGGATCAACCAATCAAGCATATTGTGAAGAATTTGGTGAAATGATGGCAAAAGAGTTTGAGATGTCCATGATTGGTGAACTTAGCTATTTTCTTGGTCTTCAAGTCAAGCAATTGAAGAATGGGACATTTGTGAGTCAAGGGAAATACATAAGGGACATGTTGAAGAAGTTTGGGATGCAAGATGCAAAGCCAATCTCAACTCCAATGGGCACCAATGGGAATCTTGATAGTGATCATGATGGCAATATGGTGAATCAAAAGGATTATCGGTCATTGATTGGAAGCCTACTCTATGTCACCACATCAAGGCCGGATGTCATGTTTAGTGTTTGCATGTGTGCTAGATATCAAGCCTCACCTAGAGAGAGTCATCTCACGTCCGCAAAGAGAATATTGAGGTACTTGAAGCAAACAAGAGATGTTGGATTGTGGTATCCCAAGGGGTCAAAGTTTGAATTGATTGGATATTCGGACTCCGACTATGGTGGTTGCAAGATCAATAGAAAGAGCACAAGTGGTACATGTCAACTTCTTGGAAGGTCACTTGTGTCATGGTCCTCAAAGAAACAAAATAGTGTGGCAATCTCTACCGCCGAAGCCAAATATGTTAGTGCGGGAGTTGTTGTGCACAATTGCTTTGGATGAAGTCAACTTTGAAGGATTATGGCATCCACTTCAAGAATGTGCCATTGTTTTGTGATAATGAGAGTGCAATCAAGAGGACACAAAACCCGGTTCAACATGGAAGAACAAAGCACATTGACATAAGGCATCACTTCATTAGAGATCATCAACAAAAGGGTGACATTTCCATTGAAAGTGTGGGCACCGATGATCAACTTGCCGACATCCTCACCAAGCCACTTGATGAAAGAAGGTTTTGCAAGCTAAGGAATGAGTTGAACATTCTTGACTTCTCAAACATGTGTTGAATGCACCCCACCACTACTTGACATGCCTCTCCTTCGACAAAGCAAGGTACCATTGGTTGACATGTCATTCATTCTTAGGATTATACTTGTGGTAGCACATGGAGACATACAAGGTGCATTTGGAGCATTCATGATAAATCAAATGTGTTTGATGTATATATGTTTACCACTATTGCTTCTATGCTTTGCTTGATCTAGTGGTGACATATGACATGTTTGTGGGCTTGCAATCCTAGTGTTGAATCTAGAATATTTGCTACAAGTGTTTAATTCAACATAGGCAAGATAACCCTTGTCATGAGGTGTGAAGAAGCTTGTCTTTGGTTCAAACCGAATTAAATATCTTTGGCAAGTGGTCTAGATTGAACCAAATTTGACTAAAGTTTTGTTTACTCCATCAAAGTCCTTTTCTCTCCACAATTTGATCCCATTTTTGGGCAATTGTTGACAAAGGGGAGAGAAAAAGATGATTGAACATGATAAATGGGTAAATAAAATTTTTGATGCACACAAGAAGGGGAGCAAGCTCATGAACAAAGTTGTTGCATTTGTTTGTGCATTCTCATATGACTTGCTCATGGCACCTAGTTTTAAAGTTTTATACAAGTAGTGTCTCCTTGCTTGTGTGGTGCAATGCTAGTATAGAACTTGATTGATGAAATGATCTACTAGCATGCATAGGTTGTAACTAGACTCCCCTTGCTTTACAAGTGGTTCAAGAACTTTGCTTATAATGTTGATCTCACGGGATTCTTGAGTTTTTGATGGATGTCTAGCTACTTCATGGTGCTAAGGATGGTGTAAAGTGCAACTCCGATTGGTATCACGCTTCAAAGGTCCATTTCTTACACCTTAGCATCATTTTGGTAGAATTACTCTCCCCACACTTCTATCCATGCATATGTGCAAAGCTTCAAATCCAAACTCTATGCACATATGTAGGGGGAGCAATACTACCAAAACTGAACTTGCTATAATTGTCCAAATTCCTCTTGTGAGCTTAAAGATTGGACAAGTATGACAAGTTCAAAATCTTTATTATAAAATCATCTTTGTTGAGGTAGTCATCAATTACCAAAAAGGGGGAGATTGAAAGTCCCTAGTTTGGTTTTGGCTAATTGATGAAACCTAGGACTAACCTTGTTTATCTAAGTGGTTGATTTAGAGAAAGGTTGTCCTCATGATGAGCATATTGAATATGAAGCGTGACACGCGTCATGTGATCAAAGATGAAGATCAAGACGATGCTTGGCTCCATGGACCGGTGTTGAAGGTGAAGGGCTAGTTGAGGCTTGGAGTGAAGGACCATGCGATGGTGAAGCTCGAGCAAGACTAGGCGCCGATGGACCGATGCACGGTGAAGGGCAAGTGAAGTCAAGATCGATGGATCGAGACGGTCACATGATGGTGTGAAGCGTTCATATCATTTGGAGGAACAAAATGGGCTCAAGGCAAAGGTATAACCTATAGGTCCATTTTGTTTTACACTCAAGACACCATAGAGGGTGTGAGTGGTTTAGGATCGATAGCCGCACTATTAAGAGGGGAAGTCTTATCGGCTATTCGACGCACGGGTGCCACTAGGTGAATTCATGTAGTGCATTGCATGTAGGGCCTAGTGAGCTAACCTAACCTTTGGGAAATGTTTGTGAAAAGCTAACACACAAGCTCATGGAGATGTACACTTGGTGGTGTTGGCACATTTACAAAGGTGGCGTGTTGGTGCGCTGTGGTTTGCAGGGTAGAGATGGGTTTGGGTCCCTCTCTTCCTCCCGCCGAGCCTGTGAGGCGGGATTCGGCGCTTTCGAGAAAAATGGATGAATATTTTCTATTGCGCCGGATGCAAAATTTGGTTGAAATCATGCTATTTCCGTTGTTCAAGTTGGTATACTTGTTGGATAGCATGTCTGAGAACTTGGATCGACGACACGGCGAAAGGCAGCATCTGCAGGAGGCGCCAGACGCGCCTTGGGCAGGCGCCGGACGCGTCCGGCGCATTGTGGCTCGGCCTGTGCTGGTGGCTGACATGGTCGGAGCGGCGGACGCGCGGCAGACGCACGCGGCGGACGCGGGCTATTCACTGTGCTGAGTCCGGCGAGTGCTGAGCCTCGGCATGGCGCTGGCTGGCGGGCAGAAGGCGGCGGACGTGCAGGTGTCGCGTCCGGCGCGCGCCGGACGCCGAACAGAAAGTTCCAGGGCGCGGCTCTAGAACCGGACGCGAGCGCCGGACGCGCGATGGCGCGCGCCGGACGCCGCGCCGGACGCACACGTGGCGGGACGAGATTGAACGCGGAGCCAACGGTCGACTTGGCTCGCGCGCGAGGAAAAAGCACCGGACGCGTCCGGCGGTTTGCAGCAGACGCGTCCGGCGCGTGCTGCTCGGCTTCCCGAGGGGGTAACGGTCACATTTGTTTGAGGGGTTATAAATAGAAGGTGGCCGGCCCTTGGGGAGCTCTCTTGGCTATTTCTCATCCCTTGTGCATTCTTTGAGCTAAGATACTCTCTCCCACTCTTCTCTCTTGCTTGGTTGTTCATCCTAAGAGAGATTGAGTGAATCACCTAGTGCATTGCATTGCTTGAGGGCATCTAGTGGCACTTGTGGGTGGTTTTGCCGGTGGATTTCTTGTTACTCTTGGAGAGTACCGCTCCTAGCCGGCTTGGAGATTGTTGGAGGCGTTGGCAAGAGAAGGTGATTGTTCTTGGCCACCTCCGGTTGATTTGTGAGAGGTTCTTGTGCTCACCTCGCGGGGATCGCGAAGAGTAACTCTATTGGATTGCGCGTGTCGTTGAGTATCACACTTGAGAGTGGCGCCTTGTGGTTTCCTTGCGGGGAAGTGCCTTGCGGGGCAAGTGGCTTGAGGGTCACACCAAAGGACCATCTAGGTGTTGATCGACACAACGGGTGACGTAGCTTGGTGGTGCCCAAGTGAACATCCGGGGATAAATCATTGTGTTCATCTTGTCTCCCGGTGATTGGTCTCCGATTGTGTGTTGCCGATTGATTGTTTGTTCATCTCTTGGTGATTGGCAACCTCGACTCTACGCGTCGGTATAACAAGCTCCTACCCTCTCTTGCATTACATTGATTACATTCTTGCAAAGTAGAATTGCTTGTGTGGTCGGTCGGGAACCACTTCTTGTGTAGACTAAATCCGTGGGTAGAACTCTTAATCACTAGTGGTAGCTCTTGTGTGTATTAGTGATCACATACTAGAATTGTTGGATAGGAGGCTTGCAACACCTAGTAGGCTAAGCATAACTTGCTTTCCGCCGTTTGTTTATCTAACGAAGTTTGCTTAGTGAATTTGTAGAAATTTTTATAGGCTATTCACCCCCCCTCTAGCCATCTAGGACCTTACAACGGCCAGGATCAAAGACTCGATCCACATCGGCCGTGGGGGATCGATCGCCTCCTCCAGTTACCTGTTTTGTTCTAGTCCGATTCCTGCTCTGATTCCTATGTTTGGATCTGAGTTCGTATCAGACTCGGTCCGTGAACACGAGCTAAGCAGAGGACAATAGGCCGGCTCATACGTAAGATCGAGTTGCTTGCTACAGACTATTAAATGGCCGCCTCCTCCATCACGCCGATGTGGATCCCCGTCATGACGCGGCGGCCGCCCAGCCGCAGCAACCCCGGCGGCGTCGTCGTGCTGACGTGGGTCCCCGTCATGACGCGCATCGTCAACGCCGGCGGCGGCGTCGAGGCTCATTCTCAGCATCACGTGGCCGTGGACATCCCGGGCGGCACACCAGCAGATGGCCAACGCCGCCACGCCGCTGCCGCCGCCGCGGCCGGCGACATCACCTCTTTGAAGGTCTCGTGGACGCTTACAATGAGCACGTTGGCTGCTGTGATCGTGGGTGGCTACGTGTGGTCAATCGCCAATGAGCTCACGTGGATCCAAGCGCTGCTGTCGCTGCCGCTGGTGATCATGGCGCTGCTCCTGCTCTTGTTTTGCACGTTAGTACTATGGTTTGCCCTCGATGATGTGAAAAGCTCAAGCACGAGGACCATGGTAAAGAAAAGCTTAACATCGAGGGACGGAGCCGCCGCCGCTGTTCGTTCCTGACGACAATGCACCGCTCGATCGCTCTCTTCGATCGCAAGGACCACCTCCGAGCTGTATCCATCGCTGGACGACGTCGACACTGGGTGTGTACGGGCCTTTGACGGAGTGCTT
Organism: Themeda triandra; assembly: GCA_018135685.1. Taxonomy (NCBI): domain Eukaryota; kingdom Viridiplantae; phylum Streptophyta; class Magnoliopsida; order Poales; family Poaceae; genus Themeda; species Themeda triandra. Next base: position 33,610 of record JAENPR010001619.1, read on the forward strand.
TTCCATCGTCAATATAAAAATGCTAGGTGAATGCCCGAGCGTAATAATCATGTATCCGCATGTTTCCGATGATGCTATCATCATTATTATATATTATATCGACAAAAATCAGTCCATTCAAATTTGCAGAGGCCCTCTCATGCATGATCAATGCCCTTCTCAAACGTATCATTATCTTTTATCATCAGTGTTTTTAATAGGTCACGTTCTTGTCTCTACTTTGACATCCAATTGTGATTTTGTGATTTTATCCTTATTTTTTTTAAAACAAAGCTTAAGTTTACCCCTACTCCGTGAACAACAATTAACTGTGTCAAATGGGATGAGTAAGGACAAGTTTGCTTATAAGAAATTGGGGCTACTTGTCTCAATACAATGTGAATTTATTCTTGTTTTTTATTAAATTTGGCAACATCATTGTACAACTTCCTTACATATGATTCCACATAGCATGCACATATAGATAGATAATATCACATCAAATGAAAGTGTAGCAAACGTATCCATACAACAACAACCCTCATCCAACATACAAGCCGAACAAAAGTGGTACGTAACTAATACTGAGATATTACATATTGACTGTCCTACAACACATTCATGCATCTATTAATTCCTAACAACATTCTGCGAGAAGAGATTACATGTGCAGACAATGTTTACATGATGTGAAAGGTGTGGTGATGCTGCTAAGACGTGGATGACGGCCATCGACAGCACCAACATGGGAGCGGCGGGCTGCCCCACATCATTGACTAGAAGGCCAAAGGGTGCATGACGATTGATGGGCCCGTGGTGGTTTTTAAATGAACTATATGAAAGGGAGAGATTCCCCACCTTAATACTTCATTAACTTTTTATTCATTATAAAGGGAATTATCGAAGTACAAGGCAAGCTGGGAGAGGTAGCATGAGCACAAAAAGTCTTGCCATTATCGTAGACCAAGAACCAAGGAGACAAACCTCCCCTCGTAGATAACAAGGTCGAGTGCCTCCACAGTGCTCCTCCCCCAAATGGCAGATTTAACTTCCCCCCTCCACCACATCAACAATGGAAAGCTTGTCTCTCTCTCTTGGAGTAGTAGCTCGCGGATTACGTACTTGCTCGTCTCTCTCTTGGAGTAGCAGCTCACGAACTGCAGACTCGCCAGTGAGGAGAAGCGCTCATCCTGATCATAGGAATGGCGTCGTAACCACATAGAGCGACTACCCTTACACGGTTTGCACCGGCAAGTGCGACCAGGGCAAGCTCTAGAGTCATGAATAAGCCACCATTCACTACACCAAACTAGAATTGCCATGGCGGCTAAGAATTTCCTTGAGTGCTGAAATGAAACCGCCAAGGAATCTACTATTTCCTTGGCTGTGCTACTCGACACTCAAGGAAATATATATTCCTTGGAGGTTGAAGTAAACCGCCAAGGTATATGTGTATTTCCTTGGCGGTTTGTTGTAACCGCCAATAAAAGTACTTATTTCCTTGGGTGTTATTGGAAACCGTCAAGTAAATTATCATTTCCTTGGCCTATCGGCAGATTAAGTCAGGTCGTACTTTTCTTGGCGGTTGGCCTCCAAGGAAATCATCCTTGAGTGCCAAAACCGCCAAGGAAACTAATTTCCCTTAGCTTCTATCCTTGAGTGTGTTTGCTTGACGGTTTGTGGTCAAGGATCATTTCCTTGGCGGTTTTACCCCTTTCCTTGGCGGTTTTTGGCACTCAAGGCAATTCGAGATTATGGTAGTGATTATGGCTTCAAGTGGATCGATAATAGCAGCGAGCTAGTGCTGAAGGCCACTGTCACACAACAACCCATCACGGTGGGCCTCATTCACCACATCCCTTTCTTCAAGTCCTATAAAACTGACATGATCTTCAAAGCCCCCTGCATGGAGACAAAAAATCATTTTCTCACTGAGGTATGCAGAAAAGGCAACGAACCATTATAGATTGCCAATAACTCCTTCGGTACTCTGCAAGATTGTTGACTTTGCAGTCTACCCCTACTATGTAGCTAGCTAGGCTAGCTGCCTCTCAAACCAAAACTTGATAAGATGATATGTCGATCGCTCGAGATCATGGGCAGATAGGGTGAGGGGGATAGGGGGCTTGAGCCCCCTACCCGCTTCTGGATCCTATACCCTAGACCCTAGACCCTTGAAATCCTTATTAGTTGTATGTTGTAGAAGGGGCTGAGGTCTAACTGAAAGTAGAAGAAAGTAAATGTGGATAGGTTCCAGCCTCTACACTTTGAAGCGGCGTATAAAGCTCATTTATTAAGTTTTGGAGCACTCAAGCTGAAGTCTCTCAAAAGAGAGGATAAACAAAGGAAACCTTGACAAAAGGAAAAGAACCAAGACTAAGCTTGAATTCTATTTCAGAACTTCCATCCAAACTTCGTAAAGACCTTAATGACTATTTCCTTGATCTGACATCTGTTCTTGATGTTTGATCTTTCATACTCTTTACATAGCAGCGACATTCGTCAGATCCAATATGTTGTTCTGAAAACCATCTCTAAAATACGTGACTTGCAGCTTTCGAGCATGCGATGTGTGCTGATCGGCGGGGTCCTTCTCGGATTTTTTCTTTTAAAAAATTGCTATTTTTTTAACCTAGATTCATGAATTTTTGAAAATAAATTTATAGAACGAACTCTATATCCAACCGCTCATATAAATAGTCATTCACCCCTACGAATCGACGATTTATAGCCACCCTTGCTTCTCGGGACGGCGGGCAAAACTGCCTCTACAAATGGTCGCCAACCGCCTCTACAAAGGATTGCTTTTTTTTGAAACATCTACAAAGGCTTGCTGGCGTAGTAGTTGTCCATTTTGCGGCCGATGGAGATGATGTCGTGAGCTGAAAGGAGGGGCAGAGAGTTCGCCATAAGATTGAACTAGGAATCGGATGGCCGATAAAAAAACAGCTGGCGACTCTAGGGATAGAGCGCCTCCAATCGTTGCTCTTATAGTCCGATTCCTGCTCCGATTCGTATGCTTCGATTCCTGCTCTGATTCGTATGCTTGGATCTGATTTCATATCAGACTCGGTCCGCGAAGCCTTTAGGGCGTCTGCAATGGTAATAGATAGCACTAGCTATTTAGTGAGCTGATGTGAAGGTGAGAGGCAAGAGAAAATATTATTTTATACCAATGGGCCCACATGCTCATCTCACATATTCTTGGGCCATGCGAAATAGATAGACTATTTGCTTATAGCTAGTGAACACTCTCTCCCCTACTTTTTGCTTGCCATGTCACATCTAGATAGGCAAATAGCTAGTCATTGCGGACGCCTTTATAAGAAAGGAGGAGGAAAGCAGAGAGGCAGATGTCAGAGGAGCACCACCCGAGTAACAACAACGAATCAGATCAGGCAAGAGAGACCCCGGCCGCCTCATAAGATCGAGTTGCTTGCTACAGATTAAGACAATATGTGTGCGGACAGCTCCTCAAGAGGAAGGCTATGCCACGTCACCCGAATTGTTTCACCCGTCCGATCTACGATCGTGTGGTCTTCTTCTTGCTTTTCTGGCTTCTGGTCCGAAGCCAGATAGCCAATATATACCGGGCTTCTGCTTTTCATTCTGAAACTTCCTATCCATCCTCTCCTCCGTAAAAAAAAACCATATCTCTCTCCCCCTCGTCTCCATCCCCGCGACGCGGGCAGAGGAGAGGCGGCGGCGGCGGCGGTGTTGGCGTTTCTTAGCGTCGCTACCAAGCATGGAGGTTTTAAGTCCATCCCCGGCAATGGCGCCAGAAAGCTTGTTGGCATTTCTTAGCGTCGCTACCAAGCATGGAGGTTTTAAGTCCATCCCAGGTAACGGCACCAGAAAGCCAATTGGTATAAGTTACGCAAACAGTGAAATCCGCAAGCGCACGGATACCGTTGTAACTTTCACCCAAGAGTATTCCAGGGTATCGTATTTATCCTCAGGGAAGCAAAGGGTAAAGAAGATGATAATTAACCTTCATACATCTGCTAACTAATATACCAACTAGACTAATGAGGGGGTAAAAGATATGATCGGGTTTTTAGATAAGTGACACACACAGGAGAACCCTAAAAAGATAGCAGAGCAGACTAGCTAAGCTGAGAGGTCTGCAGGAGATGCCAAGATTCCTATTTTCCTCTCCATTACTGTGGTTCTATTCTAGTCTAAACCAAAGTAATAGCTAAGCAGCGGTCAACATAGCAGTTACACCAAGACACTTCGGAGCAGCGGTACCTTTCCGGTTCTCGAAGAGACTGGGAAGGGTTAACCGGGGGAAGGCCGCCAAAAGCTCTACGAAAACACCAGCCCGAACGTGGTGGAATACAAAGGCCTGGTCAGAGCTGTCACCCCCGGGGCAACCACAACTATCCGTGGGGCTGGGCGCATTCTCCGGTAACTCGCTAACCCAGACACCGCGCCTGCGCTAGCGGTTACGTACTCTAGTCACGATCTATAACTAGAGCAATCGGTCGACCAGAGAACTGTTGACATTTCTAACGCAATCACCAAAAGATAGAATGGAAGTCCAACCCCGGCAACGGCGCCAAAAATGTTTGTTGATGTTTATTTAGTGCAACTGAAATAAGGAGGGTTCCGCAAGCGCACAGAAAATATCATCGTAGCATTTTAACTAGGAGTAATCCAGGTATCATTATTTATAATTTTACCACTGGGAAGGGAATGCACTGGATAATGAGTGATGAGCAATGCACATGCGATAATGGAGAGCTTAACCTTGTCTGTATCGATCATCTCATACGGGTAAGTGTCACATAAAATATAGGAATGAATGATAATTGACATAAGATAAATGAGAGCATTTAGCCACATAAAATGATAGTAACCATCTCAACTTAGCACTCTAAGCTTATAACACTAGCATGGACTAGGACGATCTAGGGTATAATCCTATGTTATTCTAACTATAAAGTCAAAGCATACAATGATTAGTGCAAGAACATCTAGCAATCATGGCGGGAAAAGGTTACATCTATGCATAGTGATATTACCGTAGAAGACTAGAGACATAGCAATGACTTCAATGTAATAGGTTTGTTCTGCTAGACCTATACTCGGGAGAAGGGCTACAAAGGACTCAACAGGACTGTCACTCCCGCGATCTACCTCACGATCCGAAATATAGGGTGCAATCGCAGATAAATACAGTCTAGGCACCATGCCTACACAATATCTATCACTCACCCATCGGCCTAATGAGCAAGCACTATAGGATCCTATGCATAAACATAATTCTAGTCCAACTATGCTAAACATATAATCAAAGTAGACTAAGAACGATATAATTGAGAACATAATCAAATAGAGCAAAGTCAATTCTGATATAATAGAATAGAGTAAAGTACTATTCATAGTATCACGAACAATGATGAATATTACAAGAATGTAGAGGGGAATTACCAAGAACTCCGACAGATCCGGACTCCAAGCCAGGCTTGATTCCCTCTAGATCTATTCCTATGTAGCTATGCTACTAAACTATGGAGCTCTAATTGAGATGGTGGCTCTGGCTTCTCCGAATTCTCTCAGATGAATGAATGGAGAATGAATTAGGGTTTCACCCAGGGGCCAGGGGCTCTGAATATATAGCCCCCTAGGATGCACCACAGCCCTCGGATCAAACCGACCTAAATGGATGATTATTATTCATCCTCAAAGGCGGTGGAACAGGGATCCGCGAGACTCCACCTCATTGGTCGAGGTGGAGAGGCGGCCGCCCCTAGGGGGGAGTCGGCCGCCCCTGGAGGCTGCCAGGTGGGGCCCAGCTTCCAGGGGTCGCCTTCTGGAGTCTTCTAGAGTATACTTTTTTACCCGTTCGGTCTTTATCTCTATGTAATCCCGACATGTGGGCCTTCATTAGGTTCTTTCCTGATAACCCCCTGCAGAAATAGACAATCACCAAAACTCGTGGAATTCTGTCAGTGTAACCCCTATATCTAATAGGTGAACTCATATTAGTCCTTTCTCTTGCTGCGTTGACGGTATAAAATTGATACTTAATCACCGTCAACAAACTCCTCCAAGCTTACCTTTTGCTCGTCCCCGAGCAAAGATAGACTCGATGATGGATCGGGAGTTGCTACAATGCTTTTACTCCTCACAAGTACACATGCGTTCAAACAAGAACTCTCCTCCGGATTAGAGTGAACTATTCTGACTCAAAACTTACTCATATTACCTTTCACCATGGGGCTTGTAACCGTCACTTGGGTCTTGAGTAGTTGAAAGATAGAACGGTCAAGTCAAGCGCCATGTTTCTCGCTCTTTGATCAACTATTATTCCGAGTTTTTTGCAAAGTTTTGAAATAAAACTCGAGTTCCTTGTATGAACCTTTCGGGTCTCTCATTTGTGGTATTTCTCGGATCCTCTCCAAGGCATGAGTAGTGTATGCCTTCTCTCTTCTCTCAAAAATATGTGGTATTTGTGGAACTAAGGCATAGTGGAAAGTGCCTTCTCTCTCTCACCCTACTTTCTAATAGGCTTATGTGGAGCTCATTGGTGGGGAGACACTCAAACTCACTTGCATATATTGCACAGTTAAACCATGGACCCAAAGGAACTAAAATAATAATAAAGTCATATGTGCATGTGAATGAGGGAATGGGATGAATGATAGGATGATGATGATAAAGAAATGATTATGAGGGGTGATCACTTGGTGAACATCTACTTCTACACTTGCTCCTTTGGGGACAACATGACTCCCTTTATTCGAAAACTTTGGAACTTCTTGAAGGAAAGACTTGGCTACTCTTTCTTTCTCTCTTTTTTTTTTTAGAGCAACCAATCCTCTGAAAACAACACTTCAGCAACAGGGAGTATATAACTTGAAATGATAATGACTGGAGCTTTTATGTAGGCAATGGAACGGTGATGATTATTTTTAGATGTTCACTCCCAGGATAAGAGTAGAACCTGTCCTGGATGAAGTGAAATGAGTGGCGTATGTATATGTGGATGGATGGATGGATGGATGAATGGATGGATGCGTACTCCCAGGGTAGGAGTAGCATAGGTGCGTATCTCCAGGGTAGAGACAGCACAATATGTGGGGAAATGCGTACTCCCAGGGTAGGAGTAGCATAAGTGCGTATCTCCAGGGTAGAGATAGCACAATATGTGGTGGATATGAATCTATATGTGGGTGGTACCTCTAAGGACAGAAGTAGCACAGAATGAATGTAGTATTTATAAAATGGGTGCATGCTTCGAGGACGAAAGTAGCATAGATCGGTGGATGGAGAACACATAGTATTGACTTTAACTGCATGACTGATTCCTTATGGGCCCACAGCATAACCACACTCAATGCCTAAAAAGACTACACTCAAGCCTATAAAATGATCTATATAAATGGATGGGTTTTCCTAATCTAGTAAGCATGAATATATGGCTGTGGTAGGAATTTGAACTCTCATCATAAAGGAAGTCATCATGCAAGAATTTAATATTTTCAAATATATTCTCCAGAACTCTAGTATCTCTAGGAACAAGATGGACAGCAGCTCAAAACTTTCCCATATCATATCCGTCAACCACCTAGACTTAGATCAAGTGTTCGCTACCCACAAGTTTCGAGGTTGAGCAAATCTCAAATCTAAACAGTTGTGTCCAAAACTCGGGAGAGTGCAAGGTTGAAAACTAGGTACTTGAAAAGAATTACGGCAGAGCAACTATTCATCATCTCCATGTAGAGTTTATTCTAGGGAACTACTTAAAGACAGATTGCAAGAGCTCTCCAAAAGTAGAAAAAGATAAATAAGAAAATCTTTTTGGGTTTCTATGGTTATGCATCTTTTTAGTTGTTTTTTAACAAAGAACACTCTAACAAAGCATAAATAGATAAGTTGGAAACACTTAGCTTGGTACACGGGGGATGCTCTCCCCCAAGATGGATGTTGACATGGTCTGCTGATGTTGCTGACAGGCAATGGAGACGTTCTAGTCTTCCTGGAGTGCTGTAGATGGTTGCTGTTGGAGACAGTGTTTGAATGTTGCGGGCAGCACTCTGACAGGGAACAGGATGTCCCTCTGCCTGTTAGCTCTTCTTGATCCTCGATGTTCTGTGAAGCTCAAATAGACAACAAAGCTTGTGGAGCTAATTAAGCGTTAGTGATAAAACCTCTAGGCCTTGATTGTCTAGAACTTTCTAACTTAAACTTGTTCTAATAGGATCACAAGAAATATTTTTATCTTTTTATTGTTTTAAGGAATGCAGACAGGGAAAGATAAATATGCTGAAAAATTATTTTTGTGCCACGACAGTGAACGATTATCCACATGGGGCTTAAGGATTTTCTGGATGCAAATGCACACATCTTTGTTTTCTTTTCTAATACAGTGATAATAACACAAGGATGCAAGTAGGAAAATAAATATGCTAAGGTAAAGGAATACAATGCTGAAAAGTAATGCTGATAAATACCAAGTTACCTCTTGGCGCGGCGTTCGGTGGTTTTAAGTCCTCCGAACAGGACTTATCATGTTCGCTCATATGTCAAGGGGCGCATTGGCTGGCGCCTCTGATGGCGTCGCCTTGTGTGTAGGAATTGATTCTGATTTTGTTTTTACCTTCCACACCTTCTTTGTTGGAGAGGATGACCTTGAGGAGGAAGTTTCTTGGAGCACTTGTTTTTCTTCTGTTGGCACCTCTTCAGGTTCTTCTACAATGTTCTCTTCTTTAGGGTACCGATCTTCATATCTAGACACTTCTCCCTCATAGTCGGCCCATTCATCGTAGGGATGTTCTTCTTGTTACGCGACGGGTACGTTGCCTTCTCCTTGCTCTGTTCTTCTTGGGCTCCTCGGTGATTATATAATTATTGTTGAAGTAGCGGCGTACCTTCTCAGTAGGGAAGTGGAAATGAATCTCTCCTGTTCCAATATAGATGATAGCTCTGGTGGTGTTCAGGAATGGTCTTCCTAGGATGATCGGAGGATCGTAGTCATCTCCCATATCGATGACTAGGAAGTCGTGGGGACATAATGGTCATCTATCCGGATGAGGACGTCCTTCACTACTCCTTCGACGAAGCGGAATGTCGATCCGCCATCTCGTAGCTGTGCATAGGTAGGCTCCAAAGGCATTGTGCCATATAGATATTCATAGGTTATCTTGGCCATAATGTTGACGCCCGATCCGGTGTCACAGACAACTTTATTGAAAGAGCTTCTGTTGATGGAGCATTGAATGGTTGGGACACCTGGGTCATCCTTCTTGATCAGACGTGGAGACCTGAGTAGGTGGTCATGCTCCTTGTGGACTGCAGTGACCATCCTCACTGTCTCCGTCTTCTTGGTCTTCTTATCCTTGGTCTTGTTCTTCTTAGCTGGCTTCTTCTTCTTCTCATTGTTCTGCTGATGAGGGTGTGCTGGGAACTGCAGCACTCTGTTCTTGAAGAAGAAAGTCTCTCTCTTGCCCTTGACGTTGAAGATGATCTTGGCAGTGTTGGCATACATAATAGCTCCAGCAGTGTTCAAGAATGGTCGTCCTAGAATAATGGGGGACCTTTCGTCACTGCCTGTATCCACTACCACGAAGTCTGCAGGAACATACGAGTTGCCTACTCTTACACATATGTCTTCAAGTATTCCCAAGGGAACACGGAGTGACTGATCTGCAAGCTGCAAGCACATGGTTGTGTATGCTAGGGGACATCTGAATAGCTTCTCGTATATCACTCTGGGCATGATGTTGATGCTTGCACCGAAATCACAGATTGCCTCATTGAAGTTGGTACTTCCAATGGAGATCGGTATGACTGGTCTCCCTGGATCACCCTTCTTGATTGGCAGAGTTGAATCAATCCATGACCCTTTCGATGGGTCACTCCAGCTGCTTTCCGCATTGAATATATCAATAAGATTTGCAGTTTCGAGCTCTTCCGGTTGTCCTGCCAGTTTACCTTGGCCGGCGGAGGGAGCAAAGTTGGCAAGCTGTTGTACCTGAGACTCTAGCATTTTGTTGAAGCTGAGCGGATTCTTGATGGCATTGGAAAAGCCATCCATTCGTTGCCGATTGTCTCTAGGGCCTTGTCATTTGATGCCGGCTTCTTGGACAAGTTGTCCATCAACTTGCCTTGATTCAAACACTAACTCTCTCAAAGGCTATTTGGTTGTAATTATTGTAGGAGGAGCTGTTACCTTGATAGTTGCCCGAATAATTGCACGAGTAGTTAGGCCTCGTTGTTGATTCCAACCTTGATTCTACCGAGGACGATAGTAATTGTTGTTGTTGTTGTTGAGGTAGTTCACGTCCTCCTTCAGCTACTGGGCGTTAGCACCCTGTGTGCCCAGTCTCTCCACACTCTTCACATGTCATGCGAGCATCATGTATATGCATGACTTCTTTCTTCTCCGTGGCTCTCTCATCGAGCCTCTTCATAAGCAGTCCATTTTGGCAGACAACATGTCTACCTCCTTCACTGGTGCATTCCTCCACCTCTCTTGCGGGTCTCGAGTTCTTTCTTCACTCCACCCTTGGTTGGATGCCATCTTCTCCACAAGAGCTGTGGCTTGAGGAATAGTGAGTGATAAGAATGCACCTCCAGCAGTAGCATCCATTGTCTCACGTGTGCTGTTGCTGAGCCCATGGTAGAATGTCTGCATAAGCAGCCAATTCTCTATGCCATGATGAGGACATTCGAGGATGTAATCTTGAAAGCGCTCCTAAGCTTCTGGGACTGTCTCATCGTGTTGCTGCTGAAAGCTTGATATCTTCCCACGAAGAGCATTTGTCTTGCCCATGGGGAAGAACTTCGCCAAGAAATTGGTGGAACATAGTGCCCACGTAGTATTCTTCTCCTTATTGGCGTAGAACCACTGCTTCGCTCTCCCCAAGAGTGAGAATGGGAAGAGGCGAAGTAGTACAGCATCTCTGGGGACATCCTTGATAGTGAATGTGCTACAAATCTCCAGGAAGTGTTGGAGATGAGCACTAGCATCTTCATGGGCCTTCCCACGGAGAACTAGCTTGCTTGCACCATGTTGATCGGTGCAGGCTTGAGCTCAAAAGCTCGTCGATGTCCGCTTGCTGGTCTAGTACGAATGTTGTCCATAGTGGGAGCTGAGAACTCACGGAGTGACTTGTTCGCCATGGCTTCAAACGCTGATGTCAAGTCTCGAATGAAAGATTGACTTTCTGCTTCTGACAAACCTTCAAGTTGAGTTGATGATGATGATTGATTGGTCTTCTTCAACTTGCTTCTCGCCTTCCTGAATAAAGCTTCTGGATTGTCAATATAATTATCAGGAAGAGTTGTCTTTTTCATACATTACGCTGCATAAGCTATAAAATAAACGAAAGACAAGGGTAAGGCTGTATGAGTAGAAAATGGTGACAGTGCTCAATCTCATTATCTAGTGCAATGCTGCTCATTATCCATTGGCTTTCAACCTTCCCCGGCAACGGCGCCAAAAATACTTGTTGACATTTCTAACGCAATCACCAAAAGATAGAATGGAAGTCCATCCCCGGCAACGGCGCCAAAAATGCTTGTTGATGTTTATTAAGTGCAACTGAAATAAGGAGGGTTCCGCAAGCGCACAAAAAATATCATCGTAGCATTTTAACCAGGAGTAATCCAGGTATCGTTATTTATAATTTTACCACCGGGAAGGGAATGCACTTTGGATAATGAGTGATGAGCAATGCACATGCGATAATGGAGAGCTTAACCTTGTCTGTATCGATCATCTCATACAGGGTAAGTGTCACATAAAATATAGGAATGAATGATAATTGACATAAGATAAATGAGAGCATTTAGCCACATAAAATGATAGTAACGATCTCAATTTAGCACTCTAAGCTTGTAACACTAGCATGGACTAGGACGATCTAGGGTATAATCCTATGTTATTCTAACTATAAAGTCAAAACATACAATGATTAGTGCAAGAACATCTAGCAATCATAGCGGAAAAAGGTTACATCTATGCATAGTGATATTACCAGAGAAGACTAGAGACATAGCAATGACTTCAATGTAATAGGTTTGTTCTGCTAGACCTATACTCGGGAGAAGGGCTACAAAGGACTCAACAGGACTGTCACTCCCGCGATCTACCTCACGATCCGGAATATAGGGTGCAATCGCAGATAAATACAGTCTAGGCACCATGCCTACACAATATCTATCACTCACCCATTGGCCTAATGAGCAAGCGCTATATGATCCTATGCATAAACATAATTCTAGTCCAACTATGATAAACATATAATCAAAGTAGACTAAGAACGATATAATTGAGAACATAATCAAATAGAGCAAAGTCAATTCTGATATAATAGAATAGAGTAAAGTACTATTCATAGTATCACGAACAATGATGAATATTACAAGAATGTAGAGGGGAATTACCAAGAACTCCGACAGATCCGGACTCCAAGCTAGGGTTGATTCCCTCTAGATCTATTCCTATATAGCTATTACTAAACTATGGAGCTCTAATTGAGATGGTGGCTCTGGCTTCTCTGAATTCTCTCAGATGAATGAATAGAGAATGAATTAGGGTTTCACCCAGGGGCCAGGGGCTCTGAATATATAGCCCCCTAGGATGCACCACAGCCCTCGGATCAAACCGACCTAAATGGACGATTATTATTCATCCTCAAAGGCGGTGGAACAGGGATCCGCGAGACTCCACCTCATTGGTCGAGGTGGAGAGGCGGCCGCCTCTAGGGGGGAGTCGGCCGCCCCTGGAGGCTGCCAGGTGGGGCCCAGCTTCCAGTGGTCGCCTTCTGGAGTCTTCTAGAGTATACTTTTTTACCCGTTCGGTCTTTATCTCTATGTAATCCCGACATGTGGGCCTTCATTAGGTTCTTTCCTGATAACCCCCTGCAGAAATAGACAATCACCAAAACTCGTGGAATTCTGTCAGTGTAACCCCTATATCTAACAGGTGAACTCATATTAGTCCTTTCTCTTGCTGCGTTGACGGTATAAAATTGATACTTAATCACCGTCAACAAGAACCCATGCCAAGGTATAAACACTACACTAACCAAGATTAGCTAAAGAACTAAGGCATGACAAGTAATGTAGAGAATGTAAATCTATTGAAAAGCGTAAGTCTTATAGAGGACCGATACAAGAAGTGTCGGAACTCCGAGGACTACTCTGGAACTTGAGCTTTCCTCTCCCTCACTCCCAACTATGCTAGTGCTACTCTACATCTTGGAATGTGGCATGGAGCTCTTCCTTGTGGTGTGTGTTGAATGAGGGGGAGAGAGCCTTCTTTTATAGGTGGAGAAGAGGGGGCTCTTTGGAAGAGTGTCATCCCCATATGGAAGGACCAAAACCGACCTCTAGAGGCGGTTTTGCACCTTCCTTATAGGAAACACCACCGCCATTGGCCTTGGGCCATCAGCATGGGCCACCTGGCAAAAGATGGGCCTCTTTGCCGTCAGGACTGGCGCGCCCGCGCCTCAGGTGCACGCGCCCATTGTGGGCCCCCTTGGCCCTAACTTTTTCCAGATTCTTGTGGGCCTTTTCCTTAGCTTCAAAACGGTGGGTATTTTGTCCAATTCCGAGTTCGGATGCATCCGGGGCGTCCGTTTTACTAGGACGTGTCCGTGCAGTCCAAAAACGAACTCGACCCTGATTTGGTGCTTGGGCTAGGCCACTCCCATGTCGGTGGTTTGGCCCGAACTATCTGGCAGCTGGGCCCCTCTTCCTAACTCCTCTGTTTTGCTTGAGCCATGTCATATTTTTAGTGTATTTTCATATAAGCCCTGCAAAATAAGTGAGACACCAAAACTCGTGGAATATGTTAGTCGTAAGCCCTATACCTAAGTTTTGGTAAACATTTTATTTGTAAGTTGGCGGTAAAAAGCATGCAATAAGGAGCGCCAACAAGTTCCCCCACACTTATTCTTTGCTCGTCCTCGAGCAAAGCTGAAAGGAACTATGGAACATGACTTCAAAGATATGATGCTAGCATAAAAGATATTCCATGTCATTCCTCATACCTGTGGATTTCAAAGTGTCTACCATGTCGCCTTGAGCGGTTGAAAAGTGGAACGGCTTTGACACCAAGTCATCACTTTAATTCTATGGAGCATACTTGGAGGGTTTTTTATAAATTTTTGCAAATGAAAACATATAGCTCAAACTTCTCCTCAAATGATACTCTCAAATCGCTCAATGTGTATGATTCCTCACCAAAGGCAATTGATATATATGCCTTTCTTCATGACCTACCTCTAAAGCTGAGAGTGGAGTTTTGGGTAGGTATGAAAGTGGGCATACTTGAATCACATATATTGCCAAGTCAAAAACCGGACAGATGAAGATACAAGACATACACCTTGATCGAGATGTGCAAGTGTGTGGGATGAGGAAATGGTTCCTATATTTGTGGTATTTTTGGAGCTCCATGCATCATGACAATCTCTCTTTATTGGTGGATGATGAGTTGAAGGAGTATGGGCTATAAAAAAGAAGTATATAAATTTATTTTTCTTTCTTTTTTTTTCTTTCTTTCTTTTTTTTTTTCTCTCTTTTTTTCTTTCTCTTTTTTTTTTTTTTTTTTGAAACGGGGATCTAAGATTTCCCGTCTGTCTAAATGATGGGACCCTTGTTCTCTTATGCCCCTTGGCAAAAATTATTTCTTTTTTTTCTAGGAACATAGCCCATAACTTTATGTCTGGTAAATGATGAAATGGAGAAACGTCAAGATTTCCAGTCATATGGCAACTAAGGGGATGCGCAACCCTCGGGGTAAGGGTTGGCATTTTTATTTGGTGGAATGGTGCGCAGTTCTCGGTGTAAGAATTGGCATTTTGATGAAAGGGGTGCACGTTGTGCGCAACTCTTAGTGTAAGAGTCGGCAATTATTTGGTGGATGCAAGTGAATCTCGACCATGGGTGCATGACCATAATCTAACATCGGTCACAACAATCTGACCTAACTCAATGATCAAACAAGTAGCATATGACTGGGGTTTTGCAGGTAAAGCATGTCATATGGCCTTGGTAGGAATTTCATAACCATTAAGGAGAAGCATTGCTATGAGTTTTGTGCTTTATCAAAACAAAAATCTCCAAGAGCTCACACGAAAAGAAAGGATTATTTTAGTCATACCATATCACACCTCTCAACAACCTAGTTGACAAGTTTTCCTAGTAAAGAAGTATCCACAAGTAGCAAGTGTATGAACTAGGAATAACGTTTATACTAGCCAATCTTTATAAAGTCAAGCTCATAGTGCCGCAAGATTTTATTTCACATTTTAAGTTTGATTAACATGTGAAGTATTTTAAACAAGATCAAACTTACAGGAGCAAAACATGGATGGGGAAAAGGAGTGCAAACCAGCATGCCCGAGTGTTAGCGTGGACGAGTCGGGTCCCCCACAGTTGGATTTTTATGTCATTTGACAATAAAAATCAAGTGTGATTGTTGATGCATCTCCTTGCAATGTATTGCAGTACCCATGTTACTAGACATTGTTCATCCTCCGTTCTGAAATTGTTAGTGGAAAAGAATACCCGAAGGGAACTTTGTCTAGTACCAAGATTTTTTTATTGTTGGAAGATAGGGAGAGGTTATTATTTTAAAACGTGATAAGCAAAGAATTATTTTATTATCAAAAGGTTTTTTATATAAATTTTGAAAATAAGTTGAAAACAATTTTATTATGCACTTTGAAGGTAAGATTATTTTTAGCTTTTATGCAAAGAAAATTTTGGTGGAAAGGTAAACATGTAGAGCTCAAATCAAAAGTTGGAAATCAAATATGAGATAAATACCGATTTACCTTCGGCAAGAGCTCACCATTTTAAGTCCGTTGAGCAAGGACTTCTCCGTTTACATTCGTTGTTGAATTTGCATCATCTCATCGTGGAGATCGATGAGGATGCTTGTCGTTCTTGTTTTTGCCACGCCATCAGGATCTTCATGTGGTTTTGGCTTGGCGGTTTTGAGATTCATTTCTTTTTTTCTTTTGATCAAGGTTTCATTCAAAGTTCACCAAGTAAAATTTTGATTACCTCCATTTTGAATTTATCTCAAAAACTTACCCTTATGGATTTGAGAAATTTCTGCAGGGGTTAGTCTAGGCATACAACCAAATTCTGCACTAGTAATTTTAGTTCAAAATTCAAACTAGACTCCATGTCTAATTTGAATCGGCAGGCTCATTAACCTAAGCACCATGCTTAATTTAAGAAACCTATGGAAGTACGATCATTGCAATGACCAACACTCCCAAACTAAGCATATTAGAGTAGAAAAAGGTAGCATGAAAATGAGGAACATGAGATTGATTCAAATAGGTGTACAAACTTTGAATGACGAAAAAATAGAGAACCATTTTTTATGTGCGGGACAATGCAAACGAGGTGAATGAATGTGATCAAAACAAACATGCCATGGTTTTGAAGGTAGGGAAATGCATGCAAATCTAGGCTTTAGCTTTTTCCCGTAGCGCGGACCATCTAACGATATCATCACACCAATTGGCGAACCAAGATATGAAGTCGGGATGGTCCCGTTTAACATCCATCTACTACGAGGCTAGACTAGGAGCATCGAATAGGAGGATAACAATAGAAATTGTCATCAACCTAGACTAGGCATGGCGCCCGAATACAGCTCAAAGACTAAGAGCCACCCAAAGAAAGCACTAAATATATGATGAATTAAGCAAACATGCAGTGGTGAACATAAATTTGGAAGGTATAAGATGTTTTTTGTTGGTTCTCACAAACCTTGATCGATTCATCACTCACAATCTGTGATTGAATTGTGAGTGATGCAATGTAGTCGTTCCGTCACCTATGATGGAATTGTGACCTATGGATGACGACTTTCTCTCCATCTGCATAGAGTTAGTGTGTACACAATATATGCATATCTATGAGATGGCAGGGTGGAAGTATGATTTTCATGAAAGAGTGGGCACCCTGGGCTCGTGATTTTTTTTTTAAAAAAATATACCCACAAAAGCTAGTGGCATCTAGGTTAGTAGATATCAAGATAAAGATCAAAACCTTCATGCCTATTGCTTCCCCAGCAACGGCGCCAGAAAGCTTGTTGGCGTTTCTTAGCGTCGCTACCAAGCATGGAGGTTTTAAGTCCATACCAGGTAACGGCACTAGAAAGCCAATTGGTATAAGTTACACAAACAGTGATATCCGCAAGCGCACGGATACCGTTGTAGCTTTCATCCAAGAGTATTCCAGGGTATCGTATTTATCCTCAGGGAAGCAAAGGGTAAAGAAGATGATAATTAACCTCCATACATCTGCTAACTAATATACCAACTAGACTAATGAGGGGGTAAAAGATATGATCGGGTTTTTAGAAAAGTGACACACAAGGGAGAACCCTAAAAAGATAGTAGAACAGACTAGCTAAGCTGAGAGGTCTGCAGGAGATGCCAAGATTCCTATTTTCCTCTCCATTACTGTGGTTCTTTTCTAGTCTAAACCAAAGAAATAGCTAAGCAGCGGTCAACATAGCAGTTACACCAAGACACTTCGGAGCAGCGGTACCTTTCCGGTTCTCGAAGAGACTGGGAAGGGTTAACCGGGGGAAGGCCGCCAAAAGCTCTACGAAAACACCAGCCTGAACGTGGTGGAAAACAAAGGCCTGGTCAGAGCTGTCACCCCCGGGGCTATGGACTATCCGTGGGGCTGGGTGCATTCTCCGGTAACTCGCTAACCCAGACACTGCGCCTGCGCTAGCGGTTACGTACTCTAGTCACGATCTATAACTAGAGCAATCGGTCGACCAGAGAACCCATGCCAAGGTATAAACACTACACTAACCAAGATTAGCAAAAGAACTAAGGCATGACAAGTAATGTAGAGAATGTAAATCTATTGAAAAGCGTAAGTCTTATAGAGGACCGCTACAAGAAGTGTCGGAACTCCGAGGACTACTCTGGAACTTGAGCTTTCCTCTCCCTCACTCCCAACTATGCTAGTGCTACTCTACATCTTGGAATATGGCATGGAGCTCTTCCTTGTGGTGTGTGTTGAATGAGGGGGAGAGAGCCTTCTTTTATAGGTGGAGAAGAGGGGGCTCTTTGGAAGAGTGCCATCCCCACATGGAAGAACCAAAACCGACCTCTAGAGGCGGTTTTGCACCTTCCTTATAGGAAACACCACCGCCATTGGCCTTGGGCCATCAGCATGGGCCACCTGGCAAAAGATGGGCCTCTTTGGCGTCAGGACTGGCGCGCCCGCGCCTCAGGCGCGCGCGCCCATTGTGGGCCCCCTTGGCCCCAACTTTTTCCAGATTCTTGTGGGCCTTTTCCTTAGCTTCAAAACGGTGGGTATTTTGTCCAATTCCGAGTTCGGATGCATCCGGGGCGTCTGTTTTACTAGGACGTGTCCGTGCAGTCCAAAACGAACTCGACCCCCGATTTGGTGCTTGGGCTAGGCCACTCCCATGTCGGTGGTTTGGCCCGAACTATCTGGCAGTTGGGCCCCTCTTCCTAACTCCTCTGTTTTGCTTGAGCCATGTCATATTTTTAGTGTATTTTCATATAAGCCCCGCAAAACAAGTGAGACACCAAAACTCATGGAATCGGTTAGTCGTAAGCCCTATACCTAAGTTTTGGTAAACATTTTATTTGTAAGTTGGCGGTAAAAAGCATGCAATAAGGAGCGGCGGCGACGGCCGGCCCTCCTCCTCCTTGTCCTCCTCCTCCACCACCACCTCCTCCTTCTCTCTCCCCTCCCGAGGCAGCGGCGGCGCGGGCGCGGGGGCGCTTTGGAGAAGCGGCGGCAACGCGCGGGCGGCTGCGAGGAGCGGCGGCGGCCGGCTCGGTCTGCGCGCGGCGGCGCGGGCGGCCAGGGCCGGCGCGGGTGGGCGGCGCGCCGGCGCAGGTGGGCCCCCACTTCTTCCTCTCCCTCAGGTTAGGGTTAGGGCTAGGGCACGGCGGCGGTGGCTCGCCGAAGCGGCGACACGGGCGTGCAGGCGCGCCGGCTGTGCCGTGGCGGCGCGCGTGAGGAGGGCGCGGCAGCGGTGCCCCTCTCTCCTCACGGCCCCCCACGAAGGAGGCCTAACCCCTGTCTATTGCGGTTAGACGCGGTGGAGCGAGCGGCATGGCATCGCGGCCTCAGCTAGGGCGGGTCCCACACAGAACCTAGACGCGAAGGCGCTGGGCGAATGCGCAGTGGGCACCGGATCCGGTGCCTCCATGGCCAGGATCGTTGCATCCATAGCCGGATCCATCCAACCTGGTATGTCTCCTCTTTTCTTTTCTTCTTTGTTGCTTGCTTCTTTTTTTCCTGAAGTTCTTGATTTGCTTGTAGTTTTCCTTTCACCAACAGATTTGTCAAATTTGGTTGCAGCTGAACCTGTCCAGGGGCATAGGCAGGGATGGTTCTGAATCAAAGATCAAACGACATGATGGTCACCGACCAGCATTTCTTCTTGCACCTGCTCAGGTAACTCCCACCTCATATTGCTTGGATATTTACAATGTGTTCCAAAAGCATGGATATTTATGGTTCATATTTGGCTATAATTCTAAGTAGCATTAACATATGATGATGTTGAACCTTGTGTATGGTGTAATCGCCTCACTCATATTTGGTCCCCGTATGAGTGAGAATCCTGTTTTTAAGTCAATGCCTTACAGATTGGATGAAAGCATTGGTCGATTGATTATGGCCAAGTCATTTTCCTCCACTTCAACCAGTAGGTGACCAAATAAGATTGACAACTATTTCCATTTCTAGGTAGCATCCGGTTGCTACCTGAATCAACTGATATTAGGATTCACTCATATTTCTATTACATTTTAACATGCCCAGATGTTACTTAGACAGTTAAGTGTCCGTGACTCCAAATGAAAGAAATAAAGGCCAATCCCTGCACAACTAATTTTTATTGTACCGTCGCCATTTCCATTACCCAACTTTATTATAGTAGCTCTACTATATTTTGATGACATCCACTTTGCTTAGGTTTTAGATTCTTCTCCAGTCACTGCATGCTATTTTTGGCTAATTTATAAGCCTGGTTCAGGTGGGCACATCTTGCACATTCTCATGCACTCACCAGGTCCTATTCTCATTGTTCATGGATGAACCTCAGGTATGATCTTTGGCTTCCTGATTTTTTCATTGGATCAGGATTTTTCCTTGTGCTCTTGTCAGCGCGAGTGGCTCTGCATTCTTGGGTATCTGTTTCTCTGATTCCTTCATTTTGTTTTCTATATGTATGGATTTATTTTGCCATTTTATTGTCAAAACATGTTCTGTGACAATTAATTAAATGAATATGTTGTATGAAATCAATTAGACAATAATATATCTTAAATGGACATATTATTGTTAAAATATGTTCCGTAAGTAAAATGCTCAAAGGCAGGCAATGGTTGCCTTTCAGTCTAATTAAATCAGTTTGTTAGCCCTAAGCTTGATGAACATGTTATATGTTCACCTCTTCTTTCGCCCAATTCCAAATTTGTCGGTTCTGGCTTGTGTCAGAGAGTTTACTCACTGTGTTAGTGAAGTCCCAAAAGATCTGCTTTACACTTTAGTAATCTACCCATATCTTATTAGTTAGCTGTTTCTACAAGTGCTAGCCTGGTAGCCTACATTCTTAGATTGCGATTCTGTCCATAGATTGCTTGGCCTTCATCAATTTAGCAGGCTTAGTCGCTCAATATTTTTTTATATGCCACTGGAGTGATCAAGCTTTATGTCACCAATACATTGATAGTGATGGGAAAATGTAGCATCTTAGTAAAAGTATGCTGGAGCAGCTATGAAGAAACTAAATTGCAGCATGCTAATGTCCCTATTCTAAATTACTAAAGCTGTCATTGTTGCCTTAGTTTAGTGCCCAATTTTTCAGAGCATTTGGACTGCTGGAGGGAGTCCAAGAGAATGTTTGGTTTGTCATGGAAACAGGCGCCAAACAATCTTACTCCATTGACGGAACTCTCAACCAACCATATATTACTTACAAAAATGCCTTGACTGTAGTATTATCTTACTCTTATAGCTTACAACTGCAGAAGATGCACATTTCTTGGCCAGTTTTTCAGGCAAGCTAATACTCTGCTGCTGATTGTGTTGTATCGCAGAGCTGGATGCTTCCTTCCCCAATTTTGGAGTTCACCTCAGCTTACATGCCACAGCAAGTCACACTGAAGCAGTGCTAGGCTCAGAGCACATAGGCAGAAGGTGATATATTTGGTCTATGTTCGTAACTTACTGCAGTTTGATGTAGTATGATTTTTGGGATTGGGATTTTTCTACTATAATGCTTTGAGCCGTGCTTTGTTACGTACAAGTTTCTCAAGTGTGGTTTATGTCATTAGATCACTGAATTTTTTTATTGATTCTTTTATTTCTATATATTGCAACTTTGAATTGGAGGATTCACAATAAAATTCATAGTGTGCTGGAGGCGAGTCATTTTGTTTATTGCAACAATAACACTCTTAATAATCTACCTATTTGATTATATTTGCATACCAAAATTGTTCATTCACAACTTTTAACCTGTCAAGATACACGAAGGAAGTCAGTAGAGCATTTCATCGTTGGCATAGCATGACGATTCATCAGGCCCATCTTTAAGATCAGCTTTACCCCTAACCCCCCTCTCCCTTCAATTTTTTCCTTCTCAGTTACTGCAATATAATGCTAACCTACTGAAAACCATGAAATTGAGATGACAATGAGGTCATTTCAAGCTACCTGTTGCTCTCTACCGATGTGAAAAAAAAAAGTTGGTCTTATGACTATTTTGGCCAA
This sequence comes from Themeda triandra, assembly GCA_018135685.1. Lineage (NCBI taxonomy): Eukaryota > Viridiplantae > Streptophyta > Magnoliopsida > Poales > Poaceae > Themeda > Themeda triandra. The sequence goes on from JAENPR010001619.1 coordinate 55,357, forward strand.
GCTGCATTATGTTATTTTTCAAACTGGAAAATGGTGCGACAGAATATTTTAGTATATGTGTATCAGTGCTCTTACATGGGGTACTAATTGTGGTATATTGCTTTTTGTATCAGGGCAGCTCCGGACTACTGTGACTTAGGAAAACAACTGAAGAATCTACAATCTTAGAATATTGGGAAAAAGGGCAAATCTAGAGATGATCCACTTACAGAGTTCATTATTAGTTTTAGAGCAGTTCTTTGCCAATGTTCTATTAAAAATGGAAGTAACTAACCTACTTATGTTGCTGTATACAAAAAGAACTCCTTTTCTGGTTTTATGCATGTCTGAGCTCAAAATAGTCATGTATATTGATTATAAGAGCACAATATTCCTGTATGTATGGTTCCACACCTTCCACTGTTAGTTTTATATTACTGAACTAATCAATTTAGCCAACAATCAACCCATACTATATATGATGTGGGTCCCCGTCAAGACGCGCTGGCCGCCCTTCGACGGCGGCGACGTCGTGCTGATGTCGGTCCCCGTCATGGTGCGCACCGTCTATGCCTCCGGCGGCGTCGAGGCTCATCATGCTCAGCAGTCAGCACCACGTGGCCGTGGACATCGCGGGCGGCACACCTGAGGACGACGACAAATCTGCAACAGATGGCCAATGCCGCCACGCCGCCCACGATGACAGCGCCATGGATGTCGGTAGCAGGGTCTCGGGGACGCTTATGGTGGGCACGTTGGCTGCTGGGGTCGTGGGTAGCTACGTGTGGGGGATCGCCAGCCACTGAGTTCACGTGGATCCAAGCGCTGCTGATGCTACCGCCGGTGATCCTGTTTCTCCTCGTGCTCTTCTTTCTCTGGTTAGTAGTCTCCGACAGGCTACCATGCCTACAAAGAGCCCTTGCCGCTGAACGCGCTGCTAGCTGCCCCCTGTGCTCTGAGAAGAGAAGGTGCACCGGAAATGCCTTGCCAACAAGGTGGTGATCGGGACTGCTGAAGAGGATCCATAAGGTCCGCTAGGTGCAGTGAGATCCTTATTCACTCTGGGTATCCTCGATGGCTTATTCTTGATATCCTTCACAAGATGTTTCTAAGTAACCTTATCGATCGACCATACACATCAGAGACGGTGCATAGCCAGAATTCTTCAATAATGGGCTCTCAATCCTATACATCAGAGATGGTGCTCAGATGGTTCAGTAGACTTTTCGTCCCAGATGAAGTTGAACTCATCGAATGGGGAAGGCATTGAGAGCCATTGTAAATGTACGCATGCAAATTTGTGACAACATTAATTGAAGAACAAATGCTACAACTGCATTAAAGAAAAATCTTTTATAACTAAGTCATGATCACGCAATCTTTACTAGACCAACTTAATATATTTTTGTTAGGCTACGTAATACATTCTATATATCTGATAACACCAGAAAGTTCTAGACCTGCCTGTTGCACACTTATCCGGGTATGGAATTCATGCAATCAAGTTCAGGCCCTTTCCAACAACAAAAGGCGTCATCATAAAAATGGCGACCTTATAAACCAACCTAAATCATTCGGAAATAAGATACCAGTTACCATATCATTCATGAATTTTGTTACATCCTGCAACATCATGGCACTCAACATGATGAGGACTGGCATTATCCTGAAGAACATAAACCCAAGCATGAGGGTCGGTCCTTGTACTTTTCCAACTAGCAACATTCAGAGTAACGGACCATGCCATTTCTAGAGAATCTCTACTGAATTGCAATCAGAAAGTCTCACTACAATAACAGAAACTAAGGGAAATTGGGGGAAGCAGCCCTATGGAATGTCCTGAGGAATTTCGGCATGGAAGTTAGGGATTCGTAGAGGGCTCTCGGCTAGCTAGAGACGGAGGCGACTCGACGACGGTGCCTTCCCGGCGACTGCGGGAGCTCCGGCAAACTACCCAGGGCATCATCGCCGGCGAAAAGTAGGAGAATCGAATCGCGGCGAGGCGCTCCATCGATTGACCGTGGTAATTTCCCCTTTCGCGGCTCCCTTCTTCTCCTGCGGGCGAGTTTGGGTGCGAGAGGTCGCCATGAGCGGTTGACGGGCGCGAGCTTTGGGGGGGGTTCCGCGGTGGCTGTGCCTTGGGCATGGGGAACCGACGTTTGACGCTGGCTCGTCCCCCATATGCGCTTGCCATGGATGGGCGAGCCATGGATGAGCGAGCTCGGGTAGATGGTCGGAGGTTTTGCAGAGATTCAGATGTTCGTTTCAGAAGTTCTCACCCGGATGTAGAGGAATTGGAGATGGATTTAGAGGAGTGGTTGGATGCGGATCATTTCCCCTCGTCTAGATCGGGCGAGAAGAGCACGTCTGCATCCTTTGGGCTCCCCAAACATTCCCAATTGGATGAGGAATCAAGGGGGAGGAAAATCAGACATTGCAAAGTTCCACCAATTGTTGCGGTTGATGAGAGGTCAATTGCAATTGGAAATATCCCGATTAAGTTTTGCTGGCCGCGGGGAGGTGACAGAGTAGATGTAGAGGAAAAGATGAAATCAGTGGATGAAATTTTGGGTCAATTGAAGCCGCCATTGTCGAAGCTTCAGAACATGCAGAGTTCAGAGGTTGGGGATGAGGATCAGAGGCGCGGGAAAGAGGAAGACAGCGAAAAAATGGTGAAGTACTCTGGGCCGTCCAAAGGCCCATCGCTGAATGACCTCTTAGCCCATGCCTACAACCCACCCAAGCCAAAGCCCAAGCCGCTGACCTAGAAGTGGGTGTGGATAGAAAAAGCTAGGGTTTGGGACCCGACGGCGGAGAGGCACTTGGCGACGGAGAAGGAGATCCGCCGCTACGGAGGTCAGGCTAGGTTCTTGCGCAAAATCCAACCAGCCACAACCGACGAGCGGTCGTTTGTAGAGGTTACCAAGCAGAAGATGGAGAGGAGAGGAGGTTATGGTGGTGATGCTCGAGATGGTGGTGGTCAGAGATGTGGGCGAGAGGGAGACAGGGGACGGGATCGCCGCCCTGAACCTCTGGATCCACAGAGAGGGATGGAGGGCACTCATGGCCGCAAGAGAGGTGGAGAACAGCAAGATCACAGAGAGGTCTGGGATTATGGTGTTGGTCAGTTCGGAGCTCCGAGGTGTTTCAATTGCAATCAGCCTGGGCACCAGCAAGCTGACTGTGAGAATGAGCCCCTGTGCTACAAGTGCAAGAAGACTGGGCATATATCCTTTGATTGCCCGAGAAATGAAAACAAATCAATCCCACAGAAGAAGGTCTTGGCAAGTGCTCAAGAGAAAGAGAATCAGATCCCAATCCCTGCCAAGAAGCTGGTGTTTGGTGCTCAGAAGAAAGAGAAGAAAGAGGAATTTCTGTATGCAGAAGCTGGATGCCTTAGAATGTGTGCCCATGGTATTCGATCAAGTGTTCTACTCTTTAGAGGTTCCTGAAACTAGAGTTGAGAAGAAGAAGGAAGAAGATGGTCCAGTCAGAGCCTTGGTGTCGGTACTGGAAGGAAGAGGGACCAAACAAAGAATAAGAACAGAACTGCAGTATCTTATTAGCTCTGAGTGGGACTGGAAAGTCAAAAGAATTTCTGGCAGTGAGTTTCTGGTAAATATGCCTTCAAGGGTTGGGCTTACCATGCTAAACAAGATGAGGAAGAGAAAATTTGTTACTGCTGATATAGAGGCTGTGATAGAGGAAACTGACATTGATCCTGATGTACTGTATGAACTGCAATCAGTGTGGATTAAAGCTAGAGGGATTCCTGATATTGCAAGGAATGAACATGCAGTGTTACAGCTAGCTAGGCTGGTGGGGGAACCTGAGGAAGTCTATATGCCTTCACTTAAGTGGAGATCTGTGTGGATAAAAGTGGCTTGCAAATCACCTGAGAGGATTGTGGGATCTACTGATGTTTGCATTAACAAGAAGGGAAGAAGAATTTATTGGTTCTACTCTGAAAAGATGAGGAAGTTCCCCCATCCAAGCCTGATGATGATGATGACCTAGATGATGAAGAGGATGAGATAACAGATGAAGAGGACCCTGATTCTCAGGAGAGTAGGTGGGCAAACACTGGAAGAAGTGCTCCCAAAAATATGTCTGCTGGTTCATCAGATTACCAGGGCAAACAGAATTTCAGTGATGAAAATGTGCCTGGGGTTGAGGGCTTAGAGAATGCTAGTCTGATGGAGATGGATCAGCAGGTTGCCAGAGAGTTGAATGAGATGCAAGGTGAAGGGGATTCAAATGTAGAAAACCTGGTAGAGGGGGCTGTGGATATCTCTGCAAATCTTGATAATGCTAATGATGCCAACTTTGGAGGGTCTGCTGATAATGAGGTCAAGCAATCAACTCCTAACAAATCTGGGTCTGCTGCTTCTATTGACAGTGGGACATCTGCTGCTAGTAGAGTCCTGGCTGTTGTCAACATAGATGGTGAAGATATTGATGGGATGGGACAGGCAGAGAAGGAGTTGCTGAACAGCTCAGTTGAAGTTATTGCAATCAACAAAGTTAGAGGCAAGGCAATTCTGCCCCCACTGGGTACTAGGCAGAGCTCCAGGATGGTGGACAAGACAACCAAAGTAATGGAGAAAGCGGAGGCTCAGAAAAATGCTTACAAAGGTAACAGTTCACAAACTTCGCTTCCCTCCCCGACTGTTTCTTCTTGCTCCATAGAGGATCTAGGTAGAGTTTGTGGCTTTGCCTTGAATGTAGAGGAATGTAATAGATTGGCAAAAATTCCCTTGGATGTAGCTAGAGGTGAGGCACTTTTGGCAATTAATAATGCTAAGAAGAAGATGATGCAAGTAGATGATAATGCTGTTTTAGAGGTGTTGGATGATGAGAAAATAGATGATGTTATTAATCTAGAAGTAGTAGCAAGGGATGCTGCTTCTAGTGATAATAGGGATGTTAGAGGTATTGAGGTAGAGGTAGAAGTTCCAGAGGATATAATTTTAAATAGTTTGAAAAAAATGAAACTTTTATTCTGGAATATTAGAGGATTGGGGAATGCTGGTAGAAGAAAACAATTAATAGAGATGCAGAGTAGATTTGATTTTGATGCAATTTGTCTCCAAGAGACAATCAAAACTACTTTTAGAAGTAGAGAACTAGAAAGATTTGCTGGGCAGAAGGATATGTATTGGGCATGGGTGTCCTGTTCAGGTCACTCTGGTGGTTTGTTGATGGGGGTGGACAAAGAAATGTTTGAGGTGGTAGAGGAAGATCAAGGAGAATTTTTCCAAAGTTTCTTACTATCCCAAAAGAGTGATGGATTTAGATGGTGGTTAGTGAATGTATATGGGCCTGCTCATGATGACAGGAAATTGGATTTTATAGATGAAATGCAGAGGAAAATTCAGAGTTTAGAGGAACCAGTACTATTGGGTGGAGACTTCAATTTGATTAGAAGGGTAGAGGAAAAATCAAACAACAATGTGAATGTGCAGCTTATGGATGCTTTCAATGGACTGATAAATATCACAGCTCTTAGAGAATTGAACAGGGTGGGTAGTAGATTTACTTGGTCCAATAAGCAATCCCCACCTATCCTGTGTGTTCTGGATAGGGTCTTGGTGTCAGGTGGTTGGGATACCAAGTATGACTTGGCAATAGTCAATACTGCACCAAGAATTGGGTCTGATCATAACCCTCTCATAGTGGATGTGGATGGAGTGGTGCTGGCCAAGGTGTTCTACTTTAGATTTTGTTCTCATTGGCTACATCAAGAAGGTTTTGTAGAGTGGGTGACTTCTAAATGGCCGAGGAGATTTAAGCACAATATCTTGGATCACTGGCATGTGTGCTCAAGTCTGCTAAGAAGAGCTATAAAGGGATGGGGTCAAAATTTTGACAGTCAGCAGAAGAAAATTAGAGAAGAGTTGATGCAGAAGATAAAGATGTTAGATGGTTGGAGTGAGAATAGGTCTCTGGCCCCTGTGGAATGGGAAGAAAGATATGAAACAGAGATAGGAAGCTGCAACAGTTTTGGCATGATGAGGAAATACGGTGGCAGAGGAAAGGAGGAGAGAAGTGGATATTGGTGGAGACTCTAACTCCAGCTATTTCCACAAGTGTGCTACAGGTAGGAGGAGGAAGATGCAGATTCAAATGCTGGAGATAGATGGGCAGGAGGTGGTAGATGCGAGATTCTCGGGAATCATATTACTGATTTCTATAAACAACTATTTGGTAGAAGTGTTATTTGGGTTTCACTTAGACCCAGAGATGTGGCAGCCAGAAAATAGGTTGACTGTAGAGGAAAATGCTATGTTAACCAAATCTTTTTCTGTAGAGGAATTGGATGCCACAATTAGAGGGATGAAGAACAATACTGCTCCTGGTCCAGATGGGTTTACAGTAGAGTTTTTCAAAAGATTCTGGTCTCAGGCTAGAGGCATGGTGAAAGAAATTATGGATGAGCTGCATGCTGGAACTTTGGACCTGTGGAGACTCAACTATGGGGTAATCATTCTGATCCCCAAAGTTAGACCTGCAGTTTTGGTGAAGCAGTTTAGGCCAATTTGCCTCTTGAATGTGATATATAAAATAGTGACTAAGGCATTGACACTTAGGCTGACTCCTTTAGCTGAGAAGCTGATCAGTCCTTTCCAGACGGCGTTTATACCTGGGAGAAGCATTTTAGATGGGATAGTTATACTACAGGAAGTGCTTCATGAATTAAAAGTGACAAAAGCAACTGGAGTTGTCTTGAAGCTGGATTTCGAGAAAGCCTACGACAGGGTCAATTGGGACTTTTTGGAAGAAGTTTTGAGAAGAAAAGGATGTAGTGAGGTGTGGATTCAGTGGATGGCAAAAGTGGTGAGAGGAGGCAAGGTGTGTATTGACATAAATGGAGTTAGAGGGGAATACTTCAGAAGTTTCAAAGGGTTGAGACAGGAGGACCCACTATCCCCCCTGCTCTTCAACATAGTTGCAGATGCTCTATCTGTGATGTTAGAGAGAGCTTGCAGAGAAGGAGTGATTAGAGGTTTGGTCCCTCACTTAGTTGAAGGAGGATTGTCTCATCTGCAGTATGCAGATGATACAATTCTTTTCCTTCACTTTTCACAGGAAAACCTTGGGAATATTAGATTGCTTTTGAGTTGTTATGAAGCTATGTCTAGTATGAAGGTCAATTTTGAAAAAAGTGAAATCTTCACAGTTGGCTTGAGTGAAGAGGATCAACAACTAGCTGCCACTATTTTGGGATGCAAAGTGGGGTCCTTCCCTATAACATATTTAGGTATGCCTGTCAGCTGTAACAAAATCACTAAAGCTCAGTTGGGATTTGTAGAGGTCAAAGTTGAGAAGAGACTGGGTACTTGGCAATGTGAATACCTTTCATCTGGAGGCAAGTCCACCCTGATAGACTCCTGCTTGTCCAGTATTCCTATCTACACTATGGGGGTCTACTAGCTTTATGAGGGGAATCATCAGAAGTTAGATGCTGTGAGGTCGAGATTCTACTGGCAAGGAACTTCTAAGAAGAGGAAGTATCACATGATTAAATGGGAAGCTCTGAACAGACCTAAGAAGTTTGGGGGCTTGGGATTCATGTATGTTAGAGCTATGAACAAGTGCTTGCTGGCAAAATGGATTGACAAAATAGAGAGAGGGGATGACAGTTTGTCCTGTTCAATATTGAGGAAAAAGTATCTAGGAGATAGAAGCATTTTTCAGATTAAGAGCAGGAAAGGCTCACAATTTTGGAGAGCTTTGCTTGGACATAAGAGAAGATTTTGAGAAAGGTAGAGGGATCAGAGTGAATTCTGGGAGGCAAACCAGATTTTGGTTAGATGTGTGGGTAGGAGATTGCCCTTTAAATATCAGATTCCCACTGCTGTACAAAATTGCCAGTGACCCAAATATAGAAGTGGCTAAAGTTTGGGTGGAGGGGAGTTGGAACATTCAGTTTAGAAGACAACTAGATGCTGATAGAGCTAGAGACCTTGAGGAATTAGGAGAGATATTAGAAGATGTGGTGTTGGGGGAAGGAAAAGATGAACCACTGTGGCTCCTAGAGAAATCTCAGAAGTATTCAGTTAGATCCCTATATGAAATGATGACAACTGAAGGGGTGATAGATGCTCATATGATGATGGTGTGGAAGAGCCCAGTTCCCCTGAAAGTCAAGATATTTGTGTGGATGGTTAGTCGAGATAGAATTCAATGTGGTGTCCAGCTAAAGAAGAAGCAATGGTCGGGCCCGGAGAAATGTGCGATCTGTGATAAGGAGGAAACTTCTAATCACATCATCTTCCAATGCCCCATTGCTAACTTCCTGTGGACCTTCTTGAGGGATGTTTTAGGATGGTCTTCTTCCCCTGTTTGTTGTGACTATCTTTTTTTTGATGTAATAGACAAACTTGGGAAACAAAAACGAAATGTAATGCTCTTCATTTGTGCAGGTGCAATGTGGACTATTTGGAAGAGCAGGAATGGCGTGGTGTTTGACAAAAAGATGGTGGCGTCCCCTTCGGCGTTGATCCACAAGCTGCTGATGCTTCGGAACTCTTGGAAGCCGCTATTGAAGCCGAAGGCCAAGCCGGTGGCGGAGGAGATGCTGGCGCTTTTGACGGCGAATGCCTATGCTTGATGCAATGTTTGAGCCCCTTTGCTTGTGTGCTGTGATTGCCTTCTGCTATGTAATAAGCATGTGGGGAGTTTGGAGTGGAGAAGAGAGTCTGCCAGTGATAGTAGATGTAGTGTTCGCTGGTGTGGTGGGGTTTTTCCCGTTTGGTAGAAGTAAATCCCCTGTTAAAGCTGGTATCCCCAGCGAATGGTTGTGTGACTCATTACGCTTTCTATAAAGCCGGGCAATCGCCTTTTATCTAAAAAACTAAGGGAAATTGCATAGGACAAAAGGATTAATGATGCATCATCACAATCCCAGCAATACAGCAAGCTAACTTAGCTCAGTTGGTGGGAAACTTGGAAGCTTCAAGGTGCTGGAGATGTACTGTAATGTTTTCTCTCATTACTTTGCCATTAGGATCCACGTGCTCACAGTTTTCTCGGGTATAGCCAATATCATGATGTTCCCGAAGTTGAACGCTCGGAAGCAATTCATCATGGCAGTATATGAGTATATTGTGAAGCAGGCAGCAAACAAGAATTATACTTGGCAACTTGTTCTGGTCAGGCCTCCACATGACTTTGTGTAGGATCCTCCAGGATCCCTTCAGCCGTGCCAACGCATTTGTTCCAAGCAGCCTTGCAGCTCTTTGGCGGGCATTAAAGTTTTCCAATGGGGCTGACAGATTTTTTCCTTCGTATGGAGTCATAAGCCATGGGAGTAGAGGATAACATGAGTCACCAGCAACAAATTCCCGATCTCTCGCACCTTCTTTGAAACTTTGACGGGGCCATTCGGACGTTCTCCGGCTTCACGAGCTTGTAAAACCCGAGTATTTCATCGTGTGTGAGAATGTCATGTTGCCAGGCCAACCAAGTAACAATATCAATAAATCTCATCTGATCATCAACAACCCCTTGCAGGAACATACTGTAGTTATTTGCATGATCACACCAATCTTCAGATGACTCAACGGCAGGAAGCGACATGGTTACGTGGGTGCCATCGACACCACCGCAGCAATTTGGTAGGCCATAAGCATCCTCCATCACAGCTTTGATCTGGCCCAGTCTCTCTTGGTTTGGCCATGACAAATGATGCCTAGCCCTATCTTCCATTGACTCGATAAACCTCCATGTGACTTGCGAAACAGTAGACTGACCCACACCAAAAGCAATCCCTATTGACACTTGGGAATCACCGGACGCAAGCCTCCTCATGGCAATCGCCACATGCTTCTCCACACTGAGCAGCCTCCCCTCAATGTTGATCAGCCCAGATGGTGGCCTTGAGGTCAAATCTTTTTTAACAATGGAGCAGATGTAGTCAAAAGTGGTCCTTGAAGTCCTGAAGTAGTGCTTGAATGCTTCCCCCTCATTTGAAGGCACAACATGTTCTGCCCAAAAGAGAACCAAAATTTAATTCATACACAGCTAGACCAAGATCATTTCACATCATAACAGAATCACTAGTAGTGCCCCTGTTCCGGTGCACAGATGTGTACCCTGTTCGGTTGTCGTTGGATGTGCTTTGCGAGTCGCGAGCACGAATCGCAAAGCACATCCAACGACAACCCGAACATGGTGCACATCTGTGCACCGGAACAAGGGCATCTTTGGCGAACAAGGGCATCTTTGGCATCACTAGTACATTTCATGATTGTAAATTTCAAACTCGCAATTCCGCACAAAAATTAGCCTAAAAGATTCAGCCTTTCGTCAAAACTCAAGACCAAGGCTGCCTACCCCACATAGCTTGGCAAATTCACAGACGCTAAAGCGTGAAAGCACACCCATTTGGTCAAGCGGCGTGCCCCCAAATCAGCAAAAGAGGCGCGGCGGCCGCCGTAATGCCAAGAAAACGCCTGTGGTTGAGTTGAGGAAGATGTACACATACTTAGCTCGACTTGCTGGTTGAGGAAGATGTACCACCACTCGGTGTCGAGAGCGCGGAGCTCCGGCGGCAGCAGCGGCGGCGCGCCCCGTGTCCTGGCGATCTTGAGCTTGCCATCCTTGGGTTTCTTCTTCCCCTTGGCCTTCTTCGTGGGCGGCATCTCCCCACCCCCTGGAGAACCTCTCCTCCCCTTTCTTCCCACGCTCCTCTCAGCTCTCCTGCTGTAGTCCCCCATCCGACCTCCTTTTATCGTCTCTCCCCTCCAGGTTCCAGGCTCCAGATTAGTACCAGGTATGGCGAATGAGGGGACTACAAGTGGGACCATGAATTATGTGGGCCCACTTGTCATTGACCTTATAGACAAATGCGTAGTCATTGCTCATGCACCCCTTATTTTTCTCTTTATTAGCTTATTATTATTTATTATTATTATAATACTTCCTCCATTTTGAATACAAATCATTTTATTTTTGTAATACTTTATTTTTTCTTATGTATCTAGATGTATACTATGTCCACATACATCATAAAAGAAATATACCTAAAAAAGCTAAATCATCTTATATTTTAGAATAGACAAAGTTATATTATTAGTATGTAATAATTGTTATGGTAATACTATTTTATATTCGCCGCACCAGCTTTGGTACATCGGACACGTCTTTGATCGTGATATAGCTGTCATGGGGTACATGGGACACGCCTTTGAGCATGATACAACTATAATGAAAAGTGATTTGCGTCCAACAAAAATCCAGCTACTATGGCATTATCGCAATTATAGAGGGATATAAATCAGTGGACATGATCTAGCTGTCATGGCGTCAATGAGGACTGTAAACGCTGATGATCATGATCTAGCTGTCATGGCATCAATGAGTACGGTAAACGGCGATGATCATGATCCAGCTGTCATGGCGTCACACATCCATAACGCCACTTGTGAATTTAGGGATATAATGTTATGGGGTTCTCTACTGTGAATTTGGGGGTTCTATCTCTAGAAGGCCAAGCAGGCTAAAGATCAAGGTTGACCTACTTGGAAAGGTACAACTAGCTCTAGTGAGGAACACATTAAGGATGAAGACTTCATGGACAGTGAAATGAGATAGAGATAGACGAGGACCTTTTTTTTTGGAATATTGTTGATGATGATGTTGTTGGCCAGGGAGTTGCTAGGGGCAGAAAAGTTCTAAGGGATAAGAAGGCCAAGGTTGCATAATGAATGTGTAGGATCTACTGCTATGTCTGCATGCAGATGATGCTTCCACTGATAGAGGAAATGCCTAGTCCTACTTTTAAGGTTGGCATGGACTTTGAATCAGTGGAGACACTAAGAAAGGCTATAACTGAGTATGGATCAAGGAACAAGGTTGCCATCAAACTTCCTAGAAACGACAAGAGGAGGGTGAAGGCACATTATGCTGAAGGCTACCCTTGGAATTTGTATGCCCCATTTGACAAGAGAGTGAAGGCATTCATGGTGATTACTAGAAACAGAGGGAGTTTGAAGAGACGCACCGCAACCTGGTTGGCTAAGAAGTACATAGATAGCTTTAGGTCTGATGATAGAATGACTTTAGCTAACTTTAGCAGAACTACATAAAGGGAATGGAACTTGACCCCTACAAGGAGAAAGTTGGCTAGAGCTAAGAAATTCATGCACCATTTGGCACGGCTCCACTCCACTAAAGGTGTTCTTTTTTTCAGCTTTAGCTTCGAACGGCTCTTCCGATGGAGCTGAGCTATTTTTTGACCCATTTGGCAAAATGGCTCCTCACATTATATTAGAGGTAAAAAATAACTATTTTGGCCTATGTTGTCCACGTGGCCAAGGTGAAGCCGGAGAAGCCACTATTTTTGGCTCCATCCACCCCAAAGGTCTATGAGAGCATGTTTTAAGAGGCTTCACTAGTGAAGCCATTTCATTTTACCCTGTTGGCAGCTCCAAATAGCTCCTGAAGCCGGTGAAGAAGCTCTGCCAAATGGGACCTTATAATGAAGAAGTTTTATGGGGATGAAGCTAAATACAACAACTTTTTGGTCTATAGTAATCATGAGAAGCAGACCACGAAGTACCTTTTTCCTAAATTTGGATAATTATCACTATTCCAACTATTACATGTCCCTAGATGCATGCAAAATGGGTTTCTTGTCGAGTTGCAGGCTCGTGTTATTCTTTGACGGTTATCATTTTAAGACACAATTTGGTGGCATCATCCCTTGTCTGCTCTGGCCATTGATCTGCGTATATCCCATTGCTGAGATGGAAGCTAAAGCAACTTGCAAGTAGTTCTTGCGTACTTTGAAGGATGCCCTTGGGTGCACTCTCGACTACTTCCCGTTATGAACTACTCGATATGTAATCTTGGCTTACTTTAGCAATATATGTTATTAACATCATAACAAAAGGCATCAAAGAACCCTTTTGACAGTTTACCTCACAAGTGCAAGCCAAAATAAAAGGTGAAACACACATTCACCACTAAACAAAGTTGAGCACACTTTTCTTAGTCATCACGTGGCACAAACAATATACAACATGATGCAAAAACAAGGTGAAGCATATACTAAAGCTAATTACTTAATTAAGCATAAATACTAAATAAAAAGGTGCTAGTTCAAACATCTAATTAGGAAAAAAATTTTTATGGACGGTACATCTCAACTTAACATATCTGTTGTATAAATTTCATAATTTTTGGAGAAACTAATTAATTACTGGCATTTAACTAAGATTTTATTATAATAAAAGCATGCCACACATGATAAATCTATAGATCAACATTCTACAAAGCACCATAACCGTATTATGTGTCAATGAGGCCTAACATCATTAAAACATATATGCATGTGTCCAAATATCCGATGTGATGTGGTGTAGAGTTTTGTGAAGGAAAAAACACCTTGAGGTGATAGGAACTAAACTTTAAGGTCGGCACCAAACAGGACCGACACTAACACAATAATAATGTACTTAAAAATGCAGGCTCCTAGAGGCAACTGATTTCATGCAATCTAAAGACTGTATAGAGGGTAGGGGTAAATGCAAAACACCTCATATGTGTTTGAGATAGCAACAGAGCATGGGTGAGAGGTAACCACTCTTGTCATAAACCATTATCCTTGGTGATGTTGCAAACTAGGGGTTTCCTACTATAGAAACCTAGGTCTCAGAGATCTACTGTTTCGTGAGACAATGGAGGGTTAGATGGAACTTTACATTACAAAGAGCCCTGTTTTTAAGTCACCTATAGCACCACGACCTTAGGTTTGTGATATAGTCTATTTGGCCCATAATTAAGGATGGATACAAACTCAGTGAAAACAACTTGCCTCTTTCTTTCCTAGGGTTAAAGTGTGATTCGAAGAATGCAACACACCTTTCACATTGGTTCATTTAGTACCTTTGCTTCCAACCTACTTTATATGTATCATCGCCTTGTAGGCTAGAAGCGAAGGTACTAAATGAACCAATCTTGGCTATGTTTTATTGTCTGTTGGATTTATAAGTAACTATGTGATTCATTGATGCAAAAGTAGTTCTACGATAGATGTTAGCAGAAACAAATGGATTGTATCATTGTCACTAATATTATCTTGTGCATGAAAAATGTATCTTATCATATTGTTGCATCCATAAACTAAGTTTTTTGCTTTGCTAATTAAAGATTGCCCTTTATTGGTTTTTAAAAGTTTATTTGGTACACGTTGTCTATGTATGGATGCAAATTTCTGATAACATTCTTGTTAGTTTATTACCGAAAAAGAGATAAGAGAGGTGGGAGTGGAGAGGAAATAAGAAACCCAAGTGAACGAGTGGAAAGCCCCCTCTCCACCTAACTCCACACCCTTTTATATGGATAGTGGGAGGGGGATTTTCATTATTTTCTCTAGTGGGGATTTCATTTACAAAATAACCTTTGGGAGCTACAAATGGGCTCTAAACATTATCTCACAAGCCTCTTGGCTATGTAGTTGGGCCGTAAAACAGACTAATGGGTCCCTAACATATAATACACCCAACAATAGCTCCTCAATTATTCGGTTTGGCTTGGGAGCACAAGACCCAATAGCTGAATACAACTAAGTGTGGTCCAATTCCTAATCATACCTAGTAGACGACTCTCTTATATTAAGACATAGTCTAGGGATAATTTTATTTTTGGCTATTCTTCGGTGGCAACCTTATTTGCTTGAATCTCCCTTACCGTTTGTTTGGCATAGGTTGCTCCTCCGTATGGCCTTGAGTCCCTTGATACCTTCTTTTCATAACTGAGCCTTCACCGAAGACTTTGATGATCCTGAAGTAGGCGTAGTAGTTGACATAAGTGAGGTAGATGTAGACGATCATGACACATCTTCAAGTTTTCACTCGCAGGCATCAGTCAAGGCTTTCATCTTTGGGTAGATCCCTTGTCCAATGCGCTCCTCAGTAGCGCCTTTGGCTGCCACTTATGAGAAATTCTTTTGTGTGCTTAAAGTAAATGAAGCAGGGGAAGGTACAGTCGACGATGCCAAAGTCAGTGGTGATGCCCCTCGTTGTAATTTGACCAAAGTCTCTCGAATGGTGCATCACTGAACTTTCAATAGCAAAGTATAGAGTGAAAGTGAGAGCAAATGATGGAACTCTTGTAGAGAATGTCCTGGGATCCGGTGCTTTAGCATTGGTATGATCACTTTGGTGTCTTATCATGTTGTTTTTATGGGGGAGAATGGGTGAGATGCGAAAAAGAGAGGCCCTCGCCTTTTTATATTACTTTGGTGCTAACTTGTACCTTTTAGGGGCAGATGTTGAGGAGTCACAGCTCATGAAAGAAGCTCCTAGACACTTTTAGATTAGTTTGGTGGCAACCCCAATACTTTTCGAGGTGATTGGGTGAGGAGTCATGAAATGAGCCACTCGATGCTTCATATTATTTTGGCGTTGACCTGCAAATATTTTGAGCTGAAAGGAATAAAAGTTATGAAATGAGCACCTCAACCCTTATACATTAGTGGCGCAAAGTCAAAAGCGTTTTGAGGCGATGGGGGCAAGAAGTCATGAAATGAGCCACGACGCTTTTAGATTAATTTGGCACCAAACCGTCGGTATATTTTGAGACAAGGGGGCTCGAAGCGGTGTAATGAGCTCTACTTTATGGCGTATAAAATGTGCACGAGAGAGACAAACAACTGACTGACTATGGCTTATACAATGAACAACAATGACTCAATTTGATCCGACGGTCCAAAGGGCGCTCGAGTTGCACTGTTCTCCATGTGATGGGACTGGTGTTGTCGTGCACGCAGAAGCACAACACTAGCATTGGCGGTGGCTTACTTTCCCACATTGGTGTACCCCCGGAAGTGGGGCTTGCGTGCTATAATGCACTTGTGGCCATTTTTAATTTTGTGTTGAGGCACTACGTAAAATATGATTTGTAAGAATGCCACCCTCTTCTTTTAGGGCCAGTTCTATAATGAGCCACCCCTACAAATTAATGGTTCTCTGTTTGTGTGGTGGCTAAATATGCAGCCGCCTCCACAAATCGATTTGTAGGGGCCCAAATAGACGTCTATTTGTAGGGGCAACTCAATATCTAGCTGCCCCTATAAATCGATTTGCTGGGGCAGCTCTATATTCAAGCCTCTTACAAATGGATGCCGAATATTTAAAACGAAGTACCAAAATTTGATTTTTTTTTTCTTTAAAACGAAATCAGATGGAGAAATGACTCATAAACTTTGTAGACCTTGAGGAATTATACAATTTTGTAGTTGGAAACTTTTAAATTTTAATTCATTTTGTTAAGGAGAACTATGTTTGAATTTATCTAATTTGAAATTTGAATTTTTCAAATAACCTTAGATGGAGAAACAACCAAAATAAACTTTATACATCTTAAGAAGTTATGAAACTCGACAAATTTGGCGTGTTATAGTGTTATCACTACTGGAAATAGGCGATTTGGCGAGTGCCTAAGACAATCGGCAAAGGCTTTTTTTTCACACGGCAAAGTCTTTGCCGACTTGGGCACTCGGCAAAGCGCATATGGCAAAAAATTGGCCGGCAAAGACCTCTTTGCCGAGTGCCTTTTATCGAGTGCTTGGCAAAGCCTTTGCCGAGTGCAACGCCAGTACTCGGTATAGAAAAGTGGGCGTCACGACGTCGGCCCCGTTACCGGTTAATATGCCGAGTGCCAGGTCAGAGGGCACTTAGCAAAGATTTTTTTATTTTTAAAAAACATCTTTGTCGAGTTTCTCTGGCCTCTAGTTGATGATGTTAGTTGTCTGGATGTATTGGATGTATTTTAAGTGTGATAAACTAATGTGGAAACTTGGATTGTAAAGCTATGTACTTAGTATTGGAATATGACCTAGCTGTGATTTGTGATGTACCCTGGATTGTAAAGCTATGTACTTAGATGAAGGTCAAACATACTTGAGTTTTAAAAAAAAGGTCAAACATACTTCATCTTATGGGGGTGTACCGCGATGACCAATTTAGTGAAGTATCTAACTTAGTAGTCAACAGAAGACTATTGGGTTAAAGTGATGACAATCTTGAGAACAACTATCTTCCAAGGGGATGAGTAGCCTTGATTGTTCAGCTGTCTTCCAAGGGGATGAGTAGCCTTGATTATTATGTTGCTACGCAGTTCAGCAGTTGTTGCTCGCCTCGGGTGTGTGATCGAAACTTATGAGAGGTCTTGAATGTGAGGTGATGCTTTTTAGCGATGCTATGGCACAACTCTAAGTCTAGATTCAAGCTTGACAACACAAAGGAGGATGCTCTCTTGCTCTCCAGTAAAATTACCACACAAGGTCACAGACTCAATGGTTTTTATCTTTGGTCTTGTACACATATAACATACATTATTGTTACAATGCCTAAATTAAGATATGGGAAATGAGATTCGGCAAAAAAAGAAACGGAAACCATCAGGCCCGAGCGTCCGGACGGGACGGACGGGCGAGTCCGCCCACGCCACACGGCCCCGGGGACAGGCTGTTTTTTTTAGATAGTGCATGCGCGTTGTTTTTGTTACGAATATCTCTAGATATTTGTCAACGGTGATCTCATCCTAGGATACCTCCTTGGATTCTTGGCTATTCTTGGACAAGGAAATACTTCGACTCTTCTCTCCGTGAATTGAGTGCCCTGGGGAGGCGGCTTCTCTCCGCATGCGAGAAACTGTAGACAAGCAACCTCCCCTCCTATTTGCTATAAATGTAACCCTCAATGATCAATGGAAATCACAAGTTCACTATATCTCTGTGTCATTTACATTCCACTCGCAACACGTTATCAGCACCCTACGCTCCACACAACTGAGCTACCACCGTCGGAGTCAAGGCACCTCATCGGAGTCAGAAGGTATACCAATGGCTTACCGTTCTGTTCCCCGTGCCTCCCTCCTCCTACAATTAGTCATGATGGCATTCCATCATTCCACGACACTGGGAATACACTTCGGCAACCATCGCCTCCAAGGCGAGCTCCTTCAGGATCTCTGTGAAGTCCTCAGTGAGCGTCGCGGCTTCCGCCGTGATCGCGCGACATCGATGGGTTGCGCAGAGCTCCCGCGGGACGCCGTTTTGGAGGACGCCGTCGTTCCCACGTCGCACCTACGCGACAATCCGTGGTGTCGTCCGCGGCTCCGCCCGCGGCGCAATCCGCGGCTCCGCCCGCAGCTCCACCAAGGGCACCGCCTCAGCCGGCAGCTCCAGCCCCGGTCGCGATGGCATCGGTAGCACCGCCTCCACCGCGTTGCCCGATGCCCGTCGATGAGCGGTGCCCATTCCCGGCGTACACGCCGGGACCGGGCTTCATGCCTGCTGCGCCGGACGCCGCTGGCCCATCTAGTCGGCCATGGTTGTCGCTCGCCGTCGGCTCCATCGATCCACAGTCGCCGATCCGGTACACGACGCCGACGCCGTCCCAGGTGGAGCGAAGCCCGTCTCCACGCCGGGCACCTCCACCGACCATCGCGGCGCGCATCTCCGCCCCGACCATGCTGCCGGAGGACGTGTGTCGTGCCGCTGCAGCAACTCCGACGGACATCAGTCTGGCGTTGGCTGCTCCGCCTCCACCACCGCCGGCGCTCGCTGCTCCACTTCCACCGACACCGGCTGCGCCAGCTCCTCCTCGTCGCATCATCCGGACCGGGGTCTCGGTCCCCCACGGGCCTTCGGCTCGCGGCCCCACCTACGGGCGCCCCCTTCAGGGGCGCGCCCCTCCGGCCTGAGCGCCGCATCGGGGAAGGGGGGAGGAGGGTGGCCGGCACCGGCGGCCTTCGCGCGGCTGCTCCAGGCTCGCGGTCCGGCGGTCCGATGCGCTGGCGAGGCACCGGCGGCCTAGCCTCCACGCGCGCCGCCCAGCCCCGCGTGGCCTCGCGCCCGTGGCCGACGAGCGACGGCGGCGCCTGGCGCGACCGAGCGCTGCGCCCCGGCCCCAACCGCGTGCTGCGCCATTCTCAGACACGGAGCAGAGGCAGTGGCGCCGGGGTGGGTCCACCCCACTCGCGCGACCCCACGCGACGCGGAGGCCCCTCTCGCACGGAGCGGAGCAGGTGGCGGCGGCGGCTCCCCAGGAGCCCCTGGCGGCGGCGGCTGGAGGGTGGTGGTGGTTAGGGTTTTGAACCCTAACCACCCCCCTTATATATGGCGCCCCACTCCCCCCACTCATGGGCTGGATGGCCGGCCCAGGCCCAAGTTGGGCCTGCGAGCTTACAACTTGGGCCAAATAACTTGCATTTTTTTTTAATTTCTGCAATTTTTTTCAGCAGCTAATTTACTTTAATTGCATAGTATTTTAATTCCTCTAATCACATCAGTTTAGTTAGTCTAATTACCTCAGTTTTAGACTCCTGATGTACTGCTATTGCATTGTAAATATTTTACTTTCGCAATGCATTTGAATATAAATATTTTGTACATGTCGAACGCGTTTTGTTTTTACAATTCCCTATCACATGTACCTATGCAATTTTTTATGGTCAAATTTTTCTTCTCCTAATTTGGAACGCTTTTTCACTCGATGTCACCTAAGTTTATAATTATTTGGCCAACACAAGGTAGTACTCATACTACTACGGGATTTATTCCTCAAAGTGCCCCCAAATTAATTATAAACATACAAGGACTACATCTCGACGTGAAAATAATTATAAAGGTCTACACCACCATGGTGATTACCGCGTTCCACAAAATGAGATAAAAATCCCATATAACATATGCAAGTTAACCTTGCCTTTACTTTATGCAATTTATTCTTTTTGCAATTTTACTTTTATTGCAATTTTATTTTAAGTACATATTCAATACGTTTTGTTCATTTCAATTCTCTACAATATGTACTTATACAAATGCTATGGTCGATTTTTCTCTTTGGAATTTTAATTCCTCGATGTCACCTTTTGTTTATTATCAAATTGGCAATCACAAGGTAGTACCAAGTACTACTGTGGGATTTATTCCTCAAAGTGCACTTCCAATTTGATTCTAAACATACAAGGACTACATCTTGACGTGAATCAATTAAAGGTCTACACCTCCATTGTGACTACCTAAGTTCCATAAAAATGAGACAAATCCCATCTATTAATTCAAGTTTACCTTGATTCGCATTTGTATTCAACTATTACAACTATGCCATTGATTTTTACTAAGTCTGGCAATACACTTGTAGGAACAATGGCCCCCCAAAGAGATTGATGCCCAAGTTTCCTCTAAGAGGGAATTTGTCGAGCTTGCTCTTGATGGCCACAACTTCCCTACATGGGCGATGGATCTCAAAGTGAGTCTATCGTTGCGCGAAATGTTCAAGGCAATTGAAGCTCCCAAATCTGGTGTAGCTCCATTGACTGAACCAGAAAAGTACCATGCCTTATATATCATAAGGAACCACATCCATTCTGATCTCAAAGCTAAGTATCTGATGGAAGAGGACCCACGGGCTCTCTGGCTTAACTTGCAACAACGGTATGAGCAGCAAAAGGCAGTCATCTTACCAGAGGCTACCAATGAGTGGAACCACCTTCGCATACAGGATTTCAAAACTGTAGGAGAGTTCAACCATGCTATGCACAAACTCAGTGCCAAACTGAAGTTCTGTGAGAAGGAACCAACTGATGCGGAGAAAATTGAAAAGACTTTGTCTACCATGCTTCCCGCTCACATGATCCTTCAGTAGCAATACCGTCAAAGGGGTTTCACTGTTTACTCTGAGTTGATCAAAACATTACTTCAGGTGGAAAGGAATGATGAGCTCCTCCTATGGAACTCCAACAAAGGCCCTATCGGTGCCAAACCTTTGCCAGAAGTACATGCTATGGCCACTCAGAGGAAACAAAACAAGAGTGCTCCTAAAAACAGCACTCCTAGACCCTCTAATGGCAAGAACAAGCGCAAGATAAACCATAAGCCTCAAGGTGCTAAGGGCAAGAGTGACAATTCTAAGTCCAACAAAGACAAGTCTAGCACTTGTAACAAGTGTGGTTGCTACAACCACCCGACTCAGAAATGTCGCGCCCCTAAGCACTTAGTGGATTTGTACTTAAATTTCGTGGGACGTGGACGCTCCAACAAAGGACGCGCCAACAAAGGTGGACATCAGCATGAAGCACACTTCAATGCACTAGAAGCCCTAGGGTGCTCAGCCTCCGCCCCAGCGGAACCAAGCAACACCAAGGCTCTCACTGCACTTGATGGCGACGCAGACGACACCAACAATATGCTCATCGAGTACACCACTGATGACATATATGGAGACTGCACTTAGACTCCTAGTCGTTTGAGATCTAGCTTAATATTATGCCCAAAAAGTTGTAATAGTACTTGTCATTTGCTTTATTTCATCAAGCACTTTTGATATTTTATTGTATTACGCACAATTTCCTATCAATATTATATCATTTATCTATATTTATTTGTTGAGAATTTCATTTTTATTCTCCATTTTATATATAGATTGTACGGGGTTCAATCCGATGGATGAGGAAATGTGCCTAGTGGACAGTGGAGCCACTAACTCTATACTCAGGGAAATAAAATATTTCCAAACTCTTACAAAGAGCAAGGAAAATGTTTTAACAATCGCCGGGCGCGATGCAGTAATTGTAGGTTCTGGACGAGCCATAATTACGCTCCCTATGGGTACATCGATAACAATTGAGGATGCACTCTTGTATCTCAATTCAACTCGTACCCTGTTGAGTTACAGAGATATCCGAAAAAATGGCTTTCATGTTGAAACCCATCGTGAAAATAATGAGGAGTTCCTTCTCATTACAAACGACAACGGATATGGCAAAGATACACTCAAAAGAGTTCACTCACTCCCGTCAGGATTGTACTATACATATATCGAACCTCTACAACATGTTGCATACAAAGTAATTTTCCAGAATGTCAATGCATTCCAAACTTGACATGATCGCCTTGGCCATCCTGGCATCGGGATGATGAGGAAAATTACAAGCAATTTTGTTGGTCACTCTCTACAAGATGAAAAATTTCCCCAATCCTCGGATTTTACGTGCACCGCTTGTGCCACTGGGAAATTAATTTTGAGGCCCTCTTACCTCAAAATTAGAGCCGAGTCGCTCAAGTTCCTTGAACGCATTCAAGGAGACATATGTGGTCCCATTCAACCTACATGCAGGCCGTTCGGGTACTTCATGGTTCTAATAGACGCATCCACACGATGGTCTCGTGTGTGTCTCCTTTCGACAGGGAATCATGCATTTGCTAAACTCATCGCTCAAGTTATCAAACTTAAAGCGGAGCATCCTGAACATCAAATCCAATCCATACGGATGGACAATGCTGCTGAATTTTCCTCACGTGCCTTCAATGATTATTTTATGGCCTTAGGAATTCAAGTGCAGCATTCGGTCCCATATGTCCATACTCAAAACGGGTTGGCCGAATCTCTCATCAAGAGAATCAAACTCATAGCAAGACCCTTGCTACAGAATTGCAATCTACCAACCTCATGTTGGGGTCACGCAGTCTTACACGCTGCTGACTTGATTCAATTGCGTCCAACTGCATACCATGCAACCTCGCCGTTGCAACTAGTACGTGGAAATCCCCCAAGCATTTCCCATCTGCGAAAGTTCGGTTGCGCTACATACGTACTGATCTCACCACCGCAGCGTACAACTATGGGCCCTCACAGGAAAATGGGGATCTATGTGGGATACAAATCTCCGTCGATCATAAAATACACGGAGCCCACCCACGGGGACCTATTCATGGCTCGGGTACGCTGATTGTATCTTCAATGAAGATCATTTCCCGGCATTAGGGGGAGACTTTAAGTACCACAAAGAATGCCATGAAATCAACTGGGATGCCACAGACATCCCCAACTCTGATCCACGTACTTCAGAGACTGAACTCCAAGTTCAGAAAATCATCAATTTGCAACACATTGCAAATAATGCGCCAGATGCATTTACTGATTATAAGGGTGTCACAAAATCCTATAATCCTGCGAGAAATGTGCCGGAAAGAGTAGAGGTACCAAACAAAACTACTCATCTCCCAAGTAAGAGGGGGAGAAGTACGGCTATTTCCACAGATGCAGCTTCTAGCAAGCAAAGGAAAAAGAAGAACAAATCTTTAGCTCCAGTAAATGCAACTCAACCTCATGTTGAGCAACACCCTGTGGAGGACCAACCTTCGCATCCCACATCAACAGTGCACTCAATTACTGATGTTGGGACATCGGAATGCCCTGATGCAACCATTTTGGGAGATGTTGATGCATCGGAAAGAGTACAAGAAATTTCCATCAATTATCTTGAGTCTGGAGAATCATATGACCGAAAGACTACAATTGTCGACACAGATTTCTCCGCAATGATTGCAGAAGTCCTTGAAAATGATCCAGATCCTAAGACCATGGCAGAGTGCAAACAACGCTCGGACTGGAATCAATGGAAGGATGCAATCCAAGCAGAAATATCCTCGCTCACTAAAAGAAAGGTATTCTCTCAAGCAATACCTACACCTCCCAGAGTATTCCTTGTGGGATTCAAATGGGTTTTCGTCCGGAAGCGGAATGAAAACAATGAGGTGGTAAGATACAAAGCGAGGCTTGTAGCACAAGGGTTCACGCAGAGACCCGGCATTGATTTCAGTGAGACATATTCTCCAGTCATGAATGGAATTACATTCCGATACCTTATATCTCTGGCCATACAAAATCGTCTATCTATGCAGTTGATGGACGTAGTGACTGCATATCTCTATGGGTCACTTGATTCGGATATATATATATGAAGGTTCCTGATGGAATCTCTATATCGAATTAAAACGCAAATCGCAACATGTATTGTGTAATGCTTCAAAAGTCACTCTATGGCTTAAAGCAGTCGGGAAGGATGTGGTACAACCGACTTAGTGAGTACCTTCGTAGAAGGGATACACTAACAATGATGATTGCCCCTGTGTCTTCATCAAGAAGTCCCAAACGGGATTTTGCATTATATCTGTGTACGTTGATGATTTAAATATCATTGGCAATCAGCAAAATATTGATGAGGCATGCAAACATCTAAAGACGGAGTTCGAGTTGAAGAATTTGGGTAAAGACAAATTTTGCTTAGGCCTACAGCTTGAGCACCTTCCAACTGGAATCTTTGTGCATCGATCTGCCTATGCCCAGAAAGTATTGGAGAAATTCAATATGGACAAATCATATCCAATCAAAACCCCCATGGTTGTTCGGTCTTTAGAAATGAAGACTGACCAATTTAGGCCTCAAGATGAGGGGGAGGAAATTCTGGGACCTCATGTCCCATATCTTAGTGCCATTGGAGCGCTAATGTATCTAGCCAATAGCACAAGGCCTGACATTGCATTCGCAGTGAACTTGCTAGCTAGACATAGCGCCGCTCCTACCAAAAGACATTGGATAGGAGTAAAACAAATCCTCAGATATGTTAATGGCACAAGAGATGTTGGACTCTTTTTCAAAAGAGGCCCAAAATCTGATTTGGTTGGATACACTGATGCTAGCTATCAATCTGATCCCCACAATGGCAGATCACAAACAGGCTTTGTGTTCTTACATAATGGAACAGCCATTTCGTGGACGTCCTCCAAACAAACTTTGGTGACAACATCCACAAATCATTCTGAAATAGTTGCATTATATGAGGTTTCTCGTGAATGTGTTTGGCTTCGCAGAATGATTAACCACATACAACAGTCTTGTGGTATTGGTGCTATCGCAGCACCAACCATTATCTATGAAGATAATGCGGCTTGTGTTACACAGATGGAGACAAGCTATATCAAAAGCAACATCAACAAGCATATCTCTCCCAAGTTGTTCTATCCTCATGAATTACAACAGAGTGGAGAAATAGATATCTTGAAAATCAAATCATGTGACAATCTCGCTGATTTGTTCACTAAGTCCCTACCAGCTTCCTCATTTGAAAAATGTGTTAAAGGAATTGGTATGCGGCGACTTAGAGATTTGTAAAGTTCAGGGGGAGAAATCCCCTAGATATTAGCCTATCCAAACCATCATATTGCACTCTTTTCTCTTCATGAGTTTTTCCTCACAAGGTTTCTCATAAAGAGTTTTTAATGAGGCAATATTAGCATAAGCAATATGTCATATTCCTTGTTTTCCTCCATAGAGGTTTTTTAAGGGAATATCAAAGACATATGTTGCTCTCTAAACTATATGAGTTTTCTCCTGAAAAGGTTTTCTCATGAGTTCACAATGAGGCAACAATCATTATATGCTACAACTTTCTCCTTCTTTTCCCACTGGGTTTTAAGGAGTTTTTCATAGCATATCCACATGTATTTTTCCTCGTTTTTATCCTACAGGAATTTTTGGAGGAACAATACCATACATTGATCTCAAGGACGAATTCGATCAAGGGGGAGTGTTACGAATATCTCTAGATATTTGTCAACGGTGATCTCATCCTAGGATACCTCCTTGGATTCTTGGCTATTCTTGGACAAGTAAATACTTCTCCCTTAAGGACTCTTCTCTCTGTGAATTGAGTGCCTTGGGGAGGCGGCTTCTCTCCGCATGCGAGAAACCGTAGCCAAGCAACTTCCCCTCCTATTTGCTATAAATGTAACCCTCAATGATCAATGGAAATCACAAGTACATTCCACTCGCAACAGTTTTTTTCTTCTTGTTTTAGAACTCCTTTTCGTTAATTTTTTTTTAAATTTCTCTTGATGGTTTAAGAGTACAATACATGAGCACATGCACATATCCTCCTATTACTAGAGTCTAAACCTGCTACTATTTTTTATGTGCAAATATATATTTCTAGGATGATTCGACATATATTTTCTTGTTTATTTAATCTAGGGTTGTGAATTTTTCGCAATAGGTATTTCTGGGTTGTTTCAACATAGGTTTTGGATTTCTTGCAAACATGTATTTTCTAAATTGTTTCAACATATGTTTACGGTTTGTTTCAACATATGTTTACGGTTTGTATCAACATATGTTTCTGATTGTTCAACACATGTTTATGGATTCTCCGCAAATAAGGTTTTCTAGATTGTTCCAACATATGATTTTTTTCTGTTGTTGTAATAGGTGTTTCTGGGGTGTTGAACATATGTCTCAAAGTTGTTTCAACAAACTTATCGGGGTGTTTAAACAACTGATTTTTGGAGTGTTGTAATAGCTATTCTGCGTTGTTTCAACACATTCCCCGGTTTGTCTCAACACATGTTTTGGTTGTTTCAAAACTGATCTGTTGTACGTTGAGATAAGAAAAATATTTGTTTTCAAAAGTTCTCAAAATATATCCATATGGGGTCTTATTTTGAAGGGTTTATCATGAGAAACATAATGATACAATCAGATTTTAATTATGATATTCACGCGGCTGTGCGACAAGGTTTTTGTTTTTTTTTTTGTTTTTTTAGGGAGGTGGGAGTGCATACATTGCAGGCCTGCAGCCCCGGCATCCGGACGCACACGCTGCGCCGGACGTCCGAGTGCTACGGCTCCCCAGAAAGAAAGGATCGTGCCATGGTCACAACGTGGGGGATCGATGAACGCCTCCTCTAGTTGCTGTCCTAGCCCGATTCCTGCTCTCATTCCTGTGCTATGCTTGGATCTGATTTCGTATCAGATTCGGCCCGGGAAGCCTTTATAAGGAACGGCCACAAGGAACACAGGCGGAGACGCAGGCAGAGGAGCACCACCAAGCAAGAAAAACGAATCAGATCAGACAAGTGTCACTGTCACTTCGGCCGGCTCTTATATCCTCATACGATCGAGTTGCTTTGCTACAGATCAAATGGCCTCCTCCACCCTCACGCCCATGTGGATCCCCGTCATGACACGCCGGCCGCCCACCCGCAGCAACCCTGGCGGCGTCCTCGTCCTGTCGTGGGTCCCCGACAAGACGCGCGTCGTCAACGCGGGCGGCGGCGGCGTCGAGGCTCATGGCATCACGTGGCCGTGGACATCCCGGGCATATGCACACCTGAGGACGACGACGAGTCTGCAGATGGCCACCGCCGCCACCACGCCGCCGGCGACATCAGCGCCGCTGATGCCTGTTTTATCAGGGACTGGGCAACGCTGTTCTTTGGCACCATGGCTGCTCTGGTCGTGGCCTCGTGGGTGCCTACGTTGCAATCGCCACTGACCTCACGTGGATCCAAGCGGTGCTGGCACTGCCGCTGCGGATCGTGGTGCTCCTCTTCCTCCTGTTCGGCTTTCTCATGATAGTCTCCGTTTCTGACGACGACGATGCACGGCTCGATCGCTCTCTCCGATCGCATGGACGACGACCTAGCTAGTATCCACAGCCGGAAGACACTGGATGTCTACGGGGCTTAATTTCACGGAGTAGTTTTTTCATCGTCGATCAAATACAATATCTCGAAAAATAAAAGAGACAAACATGGATCCACGGCCGCGCGATGAAACTTTGTATTTTGATGTTCGCCTGTTGCTATTTCTTGCAAGAATCATGTACGATCATGTAATATGTAGACGATGCTATTACTATTTTGAATTATCTGCACAAATAAAAAAAAAACTCCATTCAGATTTGCATTGTCCCTCTCGGTGCAATTGGTGTATGTTCTTTCGATGACGCCCTTCTCAAAGGCATTTTAACATCATGAATGATGTTTTGTAAGATAAAGACATGAAAAGACACTTCCATTACTTGAACAAGGAGAATTCCCCAGCGTTGCGGGTATGAAGGAGGAATAAAAATATATTAAAATAGTGTGCGCCTTTTATACCAAGATAAATTGCTATAGTAGATTGCTGAGATGGGCGCATTGCATGTCAAGAAAATAGATAGTAGGATTGATAGTGGGATGCTTGATGTGGGCGTGTTGCATGCCGAGAGAATTAAATAGTGGAGTTTGTTTATATAAGAGTTATAGATTGAGCAAAATTATGCATGTACAACTTTGTAAAGATCCGCTGCCGGCCCGCCGCTAGCTAGGACGTCGCTCGTGCGGCACTGCCACGCCAAGTAACCATAGAGGCAGCCGACGACGGCGACGACGAACCCCGCCGCCGCGCAGGTGGTACGTACCTTGTGTGTCCCCGACGACACTGGTCCGTCTGCGTCTGTCACGCCATTGGCCCACTCCTCCCGCGGGACGAGCACGTCGTCGACCAAGGCGGGCGCGCTGCACCGGTCGTACGAGCCGTCGTCTTCAACGGCGTGGCTCCGCCAGCTCCAGCTCGTCGGCGTGTGTCGTTGGTCGTCGTCGTCCTCCGTGTCGGAGTCGCTCCACGAGAGGAGCCTCCTGTCCAAGGTCGGCATTATTATTTCAGAAGCCTTTGAAAGGGATCGTCGGAGGCTAAAGTGATGACGTGCCTGCCTGCCAGCTAATTGTCTGTGTCTGAACAAATACATCTATATATATTGCTGCTGCTTTGGCTCTGTTAGCTGGCAGATCGGCTGGAAGTAGGAGTTGTTAGGCCTTATTTAGATCTCCAAATTTGGGGTCAAATTTTACTATGTAAAAAAAAGATTTCCATCACATCAAAATGTCGGCACATGCATGGCGTACTAAATGTAGATGAAATCAAAAACTAATTGCGCAGTTTAGTTGTACTTTGCGAGACGAACATTTTAAGCCTAATTAATCAATGTTTGGATAATTTTTACCAAATACAAACGAAATCTTTACAGTGTGTCTTTACGGTGTCGAAATGCCAACTTTGGCATCCCCGAATTGGGGATCTAAACAAGGCCTTAATTTCCTGCTGGAGGCCGCTCTGGAGCTTGCGTAGGTGTTACAGTGCTATTATTAGGGTGTGTGGTGTAAGTGTAACTTACATCACATGGGAAAAGTGAGAAACAAGCATGTGCAGTGCACGTATACCATTGCTACACGTAAGCGGTCTCATACGTCGTCTCATGCATTGCTACGTAGAATTTTTGATGATGTGGAGGAAAGAGAGAGGTGAGAGAGAATGAGGTAGTTGTTTCGCGAAACAACCACCTCATGAGCTAAAATTTAGGAGTATGAGACAACTATTTTACTATTGTATGAGTTATTGTTGTCATGCACCTCACAATCATATTTTTACTCTCTCACTAAATTAAGGAATTATGAGTTGCTATGAGACAAGTTAAAACAACAACCATTATACATATAGTCTATTGAATCGTCTTAAATTACGTGGCACTATATGAGACAAGTTATGAGCCAGTGCCAATGTACCTGCCCTTAGATAAACACAAGCTCAAACTGGCCGGCACATTAACGTGGACGCATGCACCGTCCAGGCCGGCGACCTCCCAGCCCACCAACCACCCCCACCACTCACACCAGCCGAAACCACGGTCCTGTCCCGCTACCTACACTATCCATCGGTTATCCTAATCTGCTCGCTCGGCGGCACCACCGCAGTCTCGCTCAGAGTCGCCCAACCCGCCACCTAGAATTTACATGGATATTTCTCTAAAATCTATATAAAGAAATTTTAATAAATCTCAAAGGTCCAATACATATGTTCTTAATGAGTTTTAATGTTTAAGTTCATGAGTAAATGTGAGAGTACAATATCAATTAGTACCATATTGCCAGTTGACATAGATGTAGGGGTCTTTCTTTGCATATATACGTACCGATCCTCCTGGGAATAGACACAATAATGACTAGTTTTTTCCTCTTCTCACTACTACATTGCCGTCGTAGTCTCTCCATCCTGAGCGTGCACCGACGACCAGGAGAGCAGGTCTCCGGAACCCTCGTCTTTGTGATCCTGCACCGGGAGAGGACGAATAAGATTTTTGGGAAGCACTCTTAGCGCGACTGCTCCTAAATCTCGGGAGAAGGCGAATAAGATTTTTGGGAAGCACTCTTAGCACGACTGCTCCTAAATCTTCTACGTCGGCATCATGTCGTCTTGTTGTCATCAGGCTTGCTGGGTCGTCTATGGGAGATGCTTAGTGACAAGCTCGTGCCATCATCATATGCATTTTCACCACCAAGTATGTCTACAATTGCCAGGTATAAATATATTTAGTATATGAGTTTGAATCTACACTAGTTATCATGTCTATGCTATCTGTCATGCTAATAATCTATACATGCTAAAACTAGTTTTGGAGCTTTCTTTCCTACGACCACCAGGAAGGACGAAAACTATATGTTAAATGGAGTCTTTAATAATCAAACACAAATTTGAAAGCTGTGTAGTAGGCCTATTTAGTAAAATGAAGATTTTTTGTATATCCTTGGGAGTGATTGTGGGATGCCACAAAATTGCTCATATATGAAGTACCGATTTCATGTGGCACCAGAAATATAATCATTTCAAGGAAATTTAGGACAAGTTTTACGCAAGCAAGAAGAACATCATGCCCTAGCTGGACAATTACTAGATGCCATGAGGTAAGCAACTCATGTCACAAATGATTTGTTTAAATCTCACTGCACCAATTAATTACGCCTTGTTTTTTTGCCAACACATCATTGCACCTAGATATACTTATATTCAGGGTCAAATAAATTTTGAATGCTTCAAAATGCTTAAGGACGGATAAATTAATGTAGAAACTTTGTGCCTCTCTTGTTATAATTTGGGGTATTCTTCAAGGACTTTAAGAAGTACCTTAATTAGGAAAATACAACAATTAGTATAAAAATAATATTCATTCAAACAAATACAGGCAACCTGAGTACCTCCAACACATATAAAATTTTATTATAAATGTCCTTTTCCATGAATCTATTATTTTCTTATAATGTTTTGCTGTATGTGATGTTTTGTACATGCATTCTTTTGTATGGCATAACTTAAATGTTATAGCGGCTTATATGTGAGTGAAGTACTTGTATGACCTTTAAATTGTTTTTGTAGGTTATCTTTGTTAGAGGATAAATATAAGATAATTAAAACACCAACAAATATTGTGGACAACGAGCGGATACGTACTAAGCATTATCTTGGACGATCGGTGAAGGGAGTGCCCTATGTCGCACTAAAAACAATGAACTACGAGTATGGACATTAGATGAATCAAGGGGACAAATGAAGTGGGAGTTAAAGCATCACCTATTTCTAGGGGCACTAGCTCACCAAATGGAAACGCTGGATCGCCAAAAGATAACCCTTTGGCGAGACAATAAAGAAGTAATCAAGCAACCGTGGGCCATGCTTTATCACATCATTGACAGAATTCAGATGACGATGATATTCTAGAGATCACAAAAAGCAATTCAAAAATGTATACAAGAGGATTTGAATTTCTAGGGTTTCATCCATACAAAGAGGTTATGTTTTTAATACAGGTTTTAATGTGGTAACATGCCATTTGAGCAGCTCAAAAGCACAATACTTAGGTAATGCTTACCCATATATGATTATGAATGGAGCCCTTGGGTCACTTTTGAGGAGTCATTTATACACCCCATGCTTAGTTGATTCCCTTCCTAAAGATGGTCTATCCATATTTGAGCCTATGGACAAAGCAGAAACACCGATGCGCAAAGCATTTGATGGTGCGTTATGATGTGCTCATGATCTGAACATTGGTTTTGTCAACACGTTATGTGGTTATTATTATTTTTGTCAGATTGTATCCTCAGGGAAACTGTTCCTAGTACAACTCATTTTAAGTATTTGTATGAATAAATTAAGAGTTTTCTTATTTATGTGTCAACAAATTTTTGTTATTGAAATGTGTTGAATTAATTCAAAATATTTAAAGCAAATCTAATTATCCAACTTCAAATTTGTATATACTGTGCGCCTTCACGAATTGAGTCGCTTGCCTGTAGCGGATTGATTGGATTCAGAGCACGAGTAGAAGTGGGCATCTGTGAGAGAGCTAGATCAGTCCCAGAATTCAATCCCAGAATGATATAAATGGTTATCTGTCAGTTTCTTCTAATGCTGGCATTGGTAAAACAAAAAGTGGCAGATTTTACAAAAATCTGGCGACAGATAAATATATAGTCCCACAAATTAAATACGGATATGTCACTTTATTGATAGTATAGAGAGAATTATATATTTGGTACTATTGTTAAAAAAACAATTGGAGTATATCTAATCATTGTTAGTTGGGAAGCAATGTCCTGAAGAATCCAGGATTGCCATGTCTTCGATGTACCACACACTTGCATGCATTGCGTCAAGCTGTGTCATAAGCACGGCATGTTGGAGTTCGCATCGTTGACGTTGACCCAGAGCTGTGCTAGCCACATGGACAAAGTGTTTCTTTTTCCTTTTTGTGAATAATAAACAAAACGGTTTCATACTAAGTATCTATCTATACTATAATGCAATTCTTATCAAGGTGTAAGAAGCCTGACCTTACACCGGATCCACAGCCGGGCTTGTCACCCACCTCACCCCTGCCCCACAGCCACGAACACCACAAATCACGGAACGAAGCTGCCGCCGCCGTGCTCCGTCCTCTCCCCCACTGACGAACCCAGACCGAGATGGCGGCGGCTTGCGAGTCCTCTCCTCTCCCCTACGGACGAACCCTGGACGCGAAGGCGATTTATCGGGCCCCAGACGCGGAGGCGCCGCTGGCGATGCCGTCTCGGCGTCGTTGCCCACGGATCCGGCCGTGCCCGCCAGTACAAGCGCCAGGCTGCCTGGCTGAATCCTCGTGTGATGATGCCGACTTGCCGAGTCCGCTGGCCACCGTGCTCAACCCCAATCGAGATAAGCCCCTGTCACTCCTCTCCCTGTTCGTCTCCTAGATCTGCAGCGTGAATCAGGAATAAGCTAAACTAGCTAATGACAGATCCATTATTCTAGCAGTGTTTAGTTCCATGCTTTTGCGTCAATATAGAAGTGGTCTGACAAGATACGCCAAACGTTTGTCTATATTATTGAAAATACTAGAACTGCTATTTGCACTATTGAATTTTTCAATTGTTCTTAGCCATAGGAGAGGTACGTGCTCAATGATATGCTCAACTGGTAAACAGCTGCTTAATTCGGTATATGTAGGCAAACACTACAGTCATCTTCATTCTCTATGAACGGTACTCTGTTCCTTTTAATCTGTCTATTTTTCTTTTTCAGTACATCAATTCATTCTTCTTTGAAGCACACCGCTTGTCAAGCAATAAATGTTGTTGATCCTGGTTGTAACATCATCACATTTGAAAGAAGGAATTATGCAATATTTATTGTACTTATGTTCTGAATTTTGCAGGTTGGCAGACCGACATTTGAAAAGCTTGATCTTGATACTGTCGAGACCGATGTCCATGACAAAGTAGAAGATAAGGTAAAGGGAAATACACGCTGTTATGATGCTATACATACTAACTGTAGCCATACCATTTTCTTCACATTTAGTCAGTGGCAGCACCATTTGGTTGCCAACACGTTGGTGGAGCAATGTCTATAGCTTTTACTGACAACACCGCTACTGCAATAAGTTCTTAATATGTTTATCTTTTCATATTTATTCAGGCAACAAGCCTAAAGATATGACACGGCACGAGAAATGTAAAATTTATGGAACACATGTGGAGGTATGCTGTTGATTGTTATTACTCATCGCACATTTACTATTTTCACTTAAATGTTATGTGAACCCCTATTATCTGAATGTTGGTTGAGGCATGAGCTCCTTGTGCATTTAGTTCAAAAAATATTTCTTCCTCATTTCACTTCAACTGTTCTGGTATGAAGGACATGAGGAGCTTGTGTAGCGAGCTTGCGGGAATATGAAGAATTCACAGAGCTGAAAATTATCGTGAAGATCAAACTAGCGAGATATGAGATAGACACACTGTATTTCCCCTTTTCCACCAGACTACAACGGCTGCCCAAAGCTGTGGTCAGAGTAAGCAGCAGGGTGAACTCATCGAGAGCATCCATGACCCTATATTGTATTTATTTTGCCTTTCCAGTTAACTAAAATGGGATTTATTTCTGGTGCAGGTGGGATGATATCACTTTATGAATTTGCAAGGCTTCTGAAAATATTTTCTGTTGGAATCTTGGAGAGGGACATGCAGAGAGCGCCGTCAGAGGTTAGTATTTCCTTTTAATCACAATGCATCTGGAAATGCTTTTTCTATCCAAATGCAACTTTTGCAGGGACCAATAATTGTCAGGTTACTTTGAATTTTTTTTGGCTTCCCTGAATGTTGGTAGAGTTGGAGCATTCTATAGCATGCTTGCTAGGACTTTGTGGCCGAGACTGAAAAAATAGGGTTGCTTCTCTGTAGCTGGGGATGGAAAGAGTAGCAGGCCAAGGGGCTTCGGAGAGCAGTATGGGAAAGGGGGAATTTTGGAAGCAGCTCCGGCAAATTGACTTCCCCCCAAAGGTTGAAGCATTTTTTATGGGATTGTTATGTGCTTTTCAAAGATATTGTGTATATTGTTTTGTTTTTTGCGCAATCAAATTAGACAAACAATTAGCAAATAAGACATTGTCTGTCATTCTTACTTTATTTTTGCACATAATACATCTTTTCCCCAGTCTCCTTAACTAGGCTTGGTTTGGATCCCTTCATTTTGGAGGAATTAGATTCTATTAAGAAATTAGGGTAGGAGATGAGAAATGAATACTTACGGATTCTTCTTCTCCCGATTTACTTGACGG
This sequence comes from Themeda triandra, assembly GCA_018135685.1. Lineage (NCBI taxonomy): Eukaryota > Viridiplantae > Streptophyta > Magnoliopsida > Poales > Poaceae > Themeda > Themeda triandra. The sequence goes on from JAENPR010001619.1 coordinate 89,881, forward strand.
ATTCAATGAATCCTTCTTCTACAACTATTATGTTTTGAAGTTTTTAGTTTTAACTGTTATGTTTCCTTATTTAATTCTTTATGTAAAATAAAGGAAGAACCAGCGTCATCTTATAATCTTAAAAAAGCATAATAATATGATTACTTATATCTATTATGTGTCTGATTGATGAGATTTTGTGCTGCAGCTTCAATTAGTCGCTAACTGCCCCTTCAGGTGAGGTAATCTAGGCTGGTGTCTCCTTTGGTATCTTGCTGCTAACTTTGCTTCTGCATTTACTTGATTGGTGTGTGTGTGTAGGAATGACTATATATGATTTGCTTGAATGCTTGTTTCTTCATTTCCTTCAATGGGGTGAGACGAGGACGAGCTCAGCGACGGCCTAGGACAATGTATGCCTTCGGTTAGCGGAGTTCAGGGGCAAAGCTACGTTGTTGTCACCCCCCAAAATTTGTAAAAATAATAGTTTTGTCTAGATTTTCACCATATGTAGTCCCATATAAAATTCTATGTACCCACAAGGCTAGCTTCGCCAGTGGCAGAGTTAGCGTAGATCGGCGACGTGGCGAGGAGGACGTTGTGGCATGGCTACCTGCACCATCAATGGACCAAGTAGCGGTCGCAAATTGAGTCTGGGGCGAGCAAGACGCTCATGCCCTCGGAGAGGCGAAGCAGATGGTAAATTATATGGTTGATGAGGCCAGACAATATTATTATGCCTTGTTATGCATAAGTGAATTTCAGATTATATACATGGTCATGTACAAACTGTGTGAATCATGAACTAGGGAAAAATATCAGAGTTTGTCTGTTTTTATGTGCACTCTTAAAATGAAGCCGTAGCGTTAGCACGGGCACTGTACTAGTTCAAGCCAATTCACTACCACCCGTCCCTGGGGCCTAGGGTCCCATCACTCGAGTGGCATTCCATTCAGGAACAGGCAAATGTGGTGTACCCAAAGTTGTGTCATATAGGTCCCTTAATTTCCAAATTACATTTCTGGCTTCCTAAAGTTAATCCAGTTATCACAAGTGGTCTAAAGCCATGTACCCGCTCCGGCCGATACCTGACGTAGAGGTCAAGGCGCTAGCTCTAGAGTATAGGCTTTATGCGTACGTCAAGCGAGGTAGACAGAACAAGCCGCCGCCACGCACGCGGCACATAAACGATAAACCCTAAACAACCAGCGCGAGCTCTACTACGCACACGTGTACGTTCATCAGATTGATCCAGCTTTGCGTCGAGGCCATGGATCGGATCCTGCCGCGCAGCCTTGCCGCCGGCAGGTGGTGCTTCCGCCGCAGGGCGTTCTGCGCCGCCGCCTCCCACGGGCCGCCGCCTCCTCCGCCGCCAGTCCCCGACGCCGCACTGCTCCCACACTCAGTGCGCGGCATCGTCAGCAACTACTTCGAGCACGACCGCCCGCATTTCTTCGCCCGGCCGAGGGGCAGCGGCAGTCCCGGCATCTCCATGCCATACCGAGCGAGGGGCGCCGTCCGCTACCACTGCAACGGCCTCATTCTCTACGAACGCAGTGGCGGTCGCGTAGTTTGCATTTACAAAGGCGAGCAGTACACCGAACTGTTGCTGTGGGTGCTGAATCCCGCCACGAGGCGGCTGGTAGTGCTGCCGCCGCCACGAGAGAACGCCGATTGGAGGACCACCGCCGGCGCCTACCTGGCGTTCGACCCCTCCGTCTCGCTGCACTACGACGTGTTCCTGATCCCGGAGGTGCCCGAAGGCCGACAAGACGGCGATGAGGCGGCAGCCGTGTTCTTCGTCCCGGAGGTGCCCGAAGGCCAACGAGACGGCGATGAGGCGGCGGCTGCAGAAAGGCTCGAGGACGGTGATGCGCTTGATGGCTCGGCGGAATGGCCGCCGGCGGTGCACAGGCTGCAGGTGTACTCGTCGAGGAGCGGGGTGTGGGAGGAGAGAGCCTTCGTCCGCGAAGGCGGTGGCCCGGTTGGGACGGTGGCCGAGGCGAGGTCTGATTCGGTGGAACCAATGGAGGGTTTGTTTGGGCCGCTTCGTCGCTACGCTGTGTGCTGGAGAGGAGCACTCTACGTCCACTGCCGTGGTGCCTATGTCATGAGGTATGTATGATAAGCACTGCATATGACTACAAATCTTCAATGCGTGCCGGTTATGGCATACAAGCTGAGTACAAATGCACACTCCAAAAGACAAAAAAAAAATCTAAGTAAATTATCCCTGATGTTTGACCATTTTGTCTTTTATCATATACTAAGTAAATTTTTTCCATGAATCAATTATTGTGTTGTAATGTTTTGTTGTATATGATGTTTGATGCATGCTTTCATTTGTTTGGCATAACAAAAATGTTGTAGCCACTTATATGTGACTCAACTATTTGTGTGACCTTTAATTTTTTTGTAGGTTATCTTTGTTAGAAGATAAATATCAGATAATGAAAACACCAACAAATATTGACGAGAACAAGGAGATACATACTAAGAATTATCTTGGACGATCAGTGAAGGGAGTGTCCTACGTCGTACTTAAAAAGCATAAACTACGAGTATGGACATTAGATGAATCAAGGGGACAAATGAAGTGGGTGTTAGAGCACCACATAGATCTAGAAGCACTGGGTCACCAAATGGAAACACTAGATGACCAAAGGGAAACCCTTTGGAACGACAATGAAGAACTAATTAAGCAACCATGGGCCATGCTTTCTCACATCATTGATAGTGATAAAAATGACTTGGAGGTTCAAGGGGCATCCGAATGGAATTCAGATGACGATGATATCCTAGAGATAAAAAACAACAATTTGGAACTGGATACTGGAGGAGAATATTTCGACTTTCTAGGGTTTCATCCATACAAAGAAGTTATGTTTTTGAGGAAATCATTTGATGTGGTAACCTACCATTTGAGCAGCTCAAAAGCACAGTACTTAGGTAACGCTTACCCATATAATTCAGCATGGAGCCCTTGGGCCACTTTTGAGGAGTCATTTATATACACCCCATGCTTATTTGATTCCCTTCCTAAAGATGATCTATCCATATTTGAGCCTATGGATAAAGCAGAAACACTGATGCGGCCAAGCATTTGATGGTGTGTTATATGCTGCACTTATGGTCTGAACATTGGTTTTTGTCAACATATTATGTGGTTGGTTTTTTTTTTGGTCAACTGTGTTCTCTAGGAAGACTTTTCTAGTACTGCTCATTTTAAGTTTTTATATGAATAATAAATTCAATACAGATATGTCACTTTATTTTATTGATACGTAGTATGGAGAATTATATATGGTACTATGTTGTTAATAAACAAGTTGAGTATATCCTATCATTGTTAGTTGGGAAGCAATATATGTCCAGGATCGTCATGTCTTCGAAGTACGTACCACACACTTGCATTGCGTCAAGCTAGCTGTGTCATAAGAACCTCATTGTTAATCTACGCTTGGGTATGTTGGCCATGGCGATTGTAGTTCTACACTTCTACACTCAGCGATGGTGGCCGTTCTGGAGTTTGTATCGTTGACGTTGATCTGGAGCTGTACTGGCCACATGGACACAGCGGTTTGGTACTAGGATCCAAGCCGATTCACCATCGCGCGCTCAGTGTGGCAATCTACCGGAGCGGGTATATGCCTTTGGACCAATTGTGAGAACCAAACCAACTTTCTCCATAATGAAGTCGTATGGTGTGCTTTCAGACATTGGTTGACTTTCTAGTTCCTACCTACCCTTTCTGAACCACTGAATGCCTAATTCAGAAGCTTTGTTACACATGTCAAGGTGAGCATTAGCATGCAGTCTCTACCGAGTACTGAAGTTCTTCTAAAAATTCCCTCTGTACAGGATAGATAACAGTCGCAGACGTCATTTGTTGTTCTTCTAAAAAAATTCAGAACATTCCATTCATGATTCAGAATCCAGTGCAAATGTTGCAAGGCATTAACTGCCATTTGATTTTCTGGACAGGAGCGATTTATGAGTAAAAAAATAAGGTCCAATGCTTATGGCTTTCTTCTTTCGTACCTGAATATATAATCGAGCTTTGATTTTAGATTAAGTGTTACCCCACACTTCATGATGATGTGGAGGATGATGTTGAGCTTCCCCAGGCTTGGTTCCTTTCCAGATTGTAGATCTTCCAACCTATGAGACGGGAGCGAGAGGAGAAATACGATGAACACAAGAACAAGTATGGTGGACCAAGCAATCTCAACAACAACAAGCACGTGAGGCATGATATTTATCTCGAGGTTCGACAACCCCCACAAAGGAGTTCCTACGTTCTCGTTGTTGAGGTGACCACTAAGGTCCGACTACCAAGGTCTCTTCCCTCAAGCAACTACTTAGGTTAGCTCGAGATTTCCACTAAGAAAGAAGCAGTGATACAAACACTACGTGGTGCCCTCGCAAATGGATTGACACGGGCAACCACGAAGAATGCCTAGAAGACAGCTAGGGTTCCAAGAACCCAAGAGTAACAAATGCAAAACAAATCGGCGAGATGATGGATCCAATTGCTCAAGTCATAGATTGAGGCCTCCCACTCTCTAATCTCACTTCTCTAGCTGGAATCTGGCAAGAATTGAAGTCTAGAAGCAAAGAGAGAGAGAGAGAGAGAGAGAGAGAGAGAGAGAGAGAGAGAGATATGGGGAGTCGTAATATCGGAGTGGGTAACGGTTAGAAATGAAGGGGAGAGCTATTTATACATGTAGCTTCAGAACAGCTACCGGTACTACTGGTGGGTTCCCACCGGTACTACCAATCTCTTAGATTTGACCGTTGGACCTTGCGCAAAAATGGCGTACCGATACTAGCAGTGAAAATCCATTGGAGCTTGCAGCGCCTTCGCGCTTGAGGTGAGCGCGCCCGTCCCGGCCAAGTCTGTGGTGTCCCTTAGTGGAAGTATCATACCTAGGTGCCATGTACACAACACCGTTGAGGCCAAACCTGTGGCACCCTAGTGGCCACAGGTGTAGTGCTCCAACGGCCAAACCTATCACGCCTCGACGTCCATGACAGGAACACCTATATGGTCGCGCCCGTAGCTCCCTGGTGGGATAGCCCGCCACGCCCTAGTTTGTTTTGAAAAAGAGTCTTTTGCAAAAATAATAATAATAGTAATAATAACTCACAAACTTATGTAGTTGGTCATATTGTGCCAAATAGTACCTCATGTCCCATATTTACTTGTTTCCTGGAAGTTTGTAAAAATCCATGTGCACTTCAATTTATCGTGTCTGCTCCTGAATGTGCACACACATAGGAAGATGCTGGCGAGCGGCAGGGTCAAATTCGGCATAGGACTCCGAAAAGAAAGAATAAACTGTCGTTTAGATCTTTGTCAAACAAGCAAAAAGGAAACGAAAATGATCCGAAATCTGTTCAACATTGCTTCCTCTCCAGAGTAGGCTTTTCGCGTACGTCAAGCTAGCTAGGAGATCAAGCCGCCGCCACTAGTGCCACACACATACAACCCTAAACAACCAGCGTTGTCCTCGATTACACACCTCCGATCGATGCAGCGTTGCGTCACCGCGGTAATGGATCGGATCCTACCGCGCAGCCTTGCCGCCGCCGGCAGGTGGTGCTTCGGCCGCAGGGCGTTCAGCGCCGCCGCCGTCGCTGAGCCGCTCCCCGACGCCGCCCTGCTTCCACACTCGGTGCGCGGCATCATCAGCAACTACTTCGACCACTACCGCCCGGAATGGTTCGTCCGGCCGAGGGGCAACGGCAGTCCCCGCATCTCCATGCCTTACGCCACCCGCTGGGGCAACAACGACGCCGCCGTCCTCGACCACTGCAACGGCCTCATCCTCTACGAACGCGACCTGTTGGGCTTCGACCATGGCCTGTGGGTGCTGAATCCCGCTACAAGGCGGCTGGCGGTGCTGCCGCCGCCACGAGAAGACGACTTCTGGTGGGGCACCGCCGGCGCCTACCTGGCGTTTGAACCCTCCGTCTCGCTGCACTACCAAGTGTTCCTGATCCCGGAGGTGCCTGAACCCAAAGGCCACCGAGTCGGGGACGATGAGGCTGCGGAGAGGCTCCACGACGATGGTGCGCTTGATGATGGCTCGGCGGAATGGCCGCCGGCCGTGCACAAGATGCTGGTGTACTCGTCGAGGAACGGGGCCTGGGAGGAGAGGGCCTTCGTCCGCGACGGCGGTGGACCGGTTGGGACGGTGGCCGACGCAAGGGCTGATCCCAAGGAACCATTCCAGTATTTTGGGCCAACTCGTCGCTACGCTGTGTGCTGGAGAGGCGCGCTTTACGTCCATTGCCGTGGTGGCTATGTGATGAGGTATGTATGTATACATCCACACGGATATGCAAGCACTACTGCACATGATTTTACCAATTTTTTTTTTTGTTCTGTGATATGGATTGTTTTGTGCCTCCATTTTCTTTCTTTTTTTAAAAAAAAAGTACCACCATATGTCTTAATTTCGTTTTGCCTTTTCAAGATATGTATAGCTTTTGTTACACACCTAGATAAGTAGATATACAATTACACAATAGAAAAGCAGAAGTTGTGTATCTACATATGCTAGCAATATGGATACGGATTTTGGTTGCATTCTGATCCCTTTTTCTGACTTTCTTTGGGTGAAAATTATTCAAATCTTTATTGTGCTATCACGGGAACAAACTTGGCTATTGGACGAGTCATGAGTGGAAGAAACAGGGTCAGTCAGCTGCATAATTCATTGGCCCTACACAATTCATTCGGAAAGTAACCATGTTCTAACTTATATATGGAAACTCAAAACATTTTACTGAAGGAACTCACTCAAGCTAACTGATGATGATTAGGTAGGAAGTTTCTTCTTTTCTTCTTTGGAGCTTTCTTTCCTACGACCACCAGGAAGGACGAAAATTATACGTTAAAATTGAGCCTTTAATAAGCAAACACAAATTTGAAAGGTGTGTCGGCCTATTTAGTAAAAGGGAGATTTTTTGTATATCCTTTGGGAGTGATTGTGGGCTGCCACAAAATTGCCCATATATGAGGTACCAATTTCATGTGGAACTAGAAATATAATCATTTCAAGAAAATTTAGGAGAAGTTTTATGCAAGCAAGAAGAACATCATGCCCTAGAGCTGGATAAATACTAACTGCCTATCAATTGCTAGATGCCATGAGGTAACCAACTCATGTTACAAATGATTTGTTTAAATCTGACTGTGCCAGTTAATTACACCTTCTTTATTGCCAACACATCATTGCACCAAGAGATACTTATATTCAGGGTCAAATAAATTTTGAATGCTTCAAAATGCTTAAGGACGGAGAAATTAGTGTAGAAACTTTATGCCTCTCTTGTTATAATTTGGGGGTATTCTTCAAGAACTTCAAGAAGTTCCTTAATTAGGAAAATACGACTATACAAGTGCAGGGCCTGTGGCCCAAAAGGCCGACCCAGGAAGGGCACGCAGCCTGTGCCGCCGTTGCGTCAACATTAGGTTAGGGTTTAGGTCGCTTAGGGGCTATAAGTAAAGAGCAGATGTAATCAGATTGAATAATAATAAAAGTGCTGCAAGGTCCTTTATTCAGCTCTCCAGCTCTTCTCTCTCTCTCTCGTCTCTCTCTCTCTCCCCCCCCCCCCAAACCCTAGCCGCCGCCGCTGCACCACCGCCTCCTCACCGCCATTAGGCCACGGCTCTGCCACCGATCGCTGCCAATCTCCGCCTACTTCGTCGTATATTTCGCCCATCTGAGCTCCACGCATTACACTTGTTACATCTGGTATACAAAACCAACGACGATCCATAGCCGCGACCACCGCCATGAACATCGATGAGATCTGCAACGACATCCACGCTCTAGTCGCAGGTGCAGTTCTAGAACTCAATTTTTTCCTTGTAGCACGAGAACAAGGTGCAGATCGGATCAGATATGAACACCGCCAACAATGTCACCATGAAGCTCGACGAGGAGATCACCATGCTCGATCAACGCCTCGAGGCCAAGGAGAAGGAGCTCGTGCGCATGTGCGACGCCTTCACCACCGACCCCGTGGTCACACATGTGGTGGCGCTGCCACCAGTGGCCGCCCTCGTCACCAGCACGCCTGACGACATCATCATCACAAAGGTCCAATCCAGATTGGATCTGGAGTCACCACCAACAATAGCGCCGTAGCACACGCGCCCCCGACATCACACCAGCACCACGCGCCAACATCAACGTCGTCAACGACGCTGTTCTGGAGGAACAGTAGATCACGACTATTCCTTGGTCGTCATCGTCAAACCGGCCATGATGACAGCAACAGCTGCACGCCGCCGCACGACGTCATCATCGTCAACATCATCAAGGAGCCACCAAGATTGCACCAAGGGGTAGTGATATAACAAGTGCAGGGACCTGTGGCCCAAAACGCCGACCTAGAAAGGGCACGCGGCCTGCCCGCGTGCCGCGGCCTCGGCCCAGGCGCCACCGCCACTGCCGTCACCTCTACGTTAGGTTAGGTTTTAGCTCACTTAGGGGCTAAGTAATCTCCATGCTATAAATAAAGAGCAGATGTAATCAGATTGAATAATAATAGAAGTGGCCGCAAGGTTCTTTATTTAGCTCTCCAGCTCTTGGCTCTCTCTCCCTCACCAAACCCTAGTCGCCGCCATCTCTACGCCGCGCCGCCGTCTCCTCACCGCCGTTAGGCCGCGGCTCTACTGCCGTTCGCCGTCGATCTTCGTCTACTTTGCCGAATATTCCGCCCATCTGAGGCCCTGCGTAACACTTGGTGCAACAACAATTAGTATAGAAATATTATTCGTTCAAAGAAATACAGGAAATCTGAGTACCTCCAACTCCTACAAATTTTTGTTATAAATATCCTTTTCCATGAATCTATTATTTTCTTATAATGTTTTGCTATATATTATGTTTTGTATATGCATTCTTTTGTATGGCATAACTTAAATGTTATAGCGGCTTATATGTGAGTGAAGTATTTGTATGACCTCTAAATTGTTTTTGTAGGTTAACTTTGTTAGAGGATAAATATCAAATAATTAAAACACCAAAAGCTGTGGACAACAAGCAGATAGATCCTAGGCATTATCTTGGACGATCAGTGAAGGGAGTGTCATATGTCGTACTTAAAAATCATGAACTACGAGTATGGACATTAGATGAATCACGGGGACAAATGGAGTGGGAGTTAAAGCATCACCTATATCTAGGGTCTCTTCGTCACCAAATGGATCAAATTGCAACCCTTCAGTACAACAATAAAGAACAAATTAAGGAACCGTGGGCTATGCTTTATCACATCATTGACAGTGATAAATATGACATGGAGGTTCAAGATGCATCCGAATGGAATTCAGATGATGATGATATTCTAGAGATCACAAAAACCAATTGGAAACTGCATATAGGAGGATTCAAATTTCTAGGGTTTCATCCATACAAAGAGGTAATGTTTTTGAATACAAGATTTAATGTGGTAACCTGCCATTTGAGCAGCTCAAAAGCACAGTACTTGGGTGATGCTTACCCATATGATTATGAATGGAGCCATTGGGTCACTTTTGAGGAGTCGTTTATATACACCCCATGCTTAGTTGATTCCCTTCCTAAAGATGATCTTTCCATATTTGAGCCTATGGACAAAGAAGAAACACCGATGGGGTCAAGCATTTGATCGTATTTTATTCTGTGCTCATGATCTGAAACATTGGTTTTGTCAACACATTTTGTGGTTGGTTTCTTTTTGGTCAATTTGTATTCTCAAGGGAAACTGTTTCATTTATCCATCTGTTAACAGATTTGTAACTTCAAAATCTGTCAGTTTTTGACCAATCCGAGTATCAACCGCCTGACTATACACAGGGGATGCAATTCTTCCTGTTGAGTATCCGTACGCCCTCGAGGCCGTCCACCCGTCCGCAAGGGAACGCCGCCATTGGCAGGGGTGTCCCCCCAACCTCGATCCCCAATGAGAAGCACGCATGTCACAGCCTAATCTAATGGATATAAATCTAACAGATTTAGGATAAATAAATCTGTCAACAGATAAATAACAAAATCCTATTTATATGAATAAATTCATATATGGGTTCATTATTGATAGTATGTGAACGCACGAGCTTATCCAAGTAATCGTAAGGGAAAAAGTAATCAGAAGCTTCTGGAGGAAATTACGACGTAAAGGTAATTACTCCATATGAATAAATCATGTGGCCCTTATCTCGTTTGCAAGAAAGGCCCTGGCCCAGCACAGGGACGGCCCAAATCAGTGATTAATGTGCTTCCGTGCCGTTCATTCGTGATTCTATCACCCCCTAAAAAACCTGTGATTGTATCTACAATGCAATGAAAAAAGAATTGTTCACCCTGGTTGTAACCGTTTCTAGATACCCCGAACGAACAATCTAGATGCGTTTGTCCATGCACGTTTGTCCATGCGAGAGCAGCCAGGATTCTAATGGGGGTTCTCATTTCCAATCAAAATTCTCCTTATTTTTTTCTAATAATCATTTTTTTGGACATTTGTTTCCTTTTCATGTTTTTTCTTCTCTATTTTCTCCCATCTTTTAATCTTGTCAAGTTGTCATCTTGCTTCTAAATGACATATTCAAATTTTAATGTTGAGAAAGAAGATAAAAGGGCCCACACCCAAGTGGTTTCGTGCTCCATGCCTAGCTCGTTTGCACTCTTGTATCCCGGTCCTGGCCTCGCCGACTGTCTGCAGCTAATCCAGCTCTAGATCAAGCAATACTTTCTATCATTTAGAGAAAAAACTATTAAAAACACTGGACTTTCCTCCATAAAAAACATGGCCGATATGGCGAGCAGAGCAGCCCCTGGGCCGGCCCACCATCGTTCTGAGTGTATTCAAACCACAATCGCTATTGCCAACATCGGTAAGCTTATGACAAGCATGTTGACGCGAGTGTTAGGTACGTACGCATACGACGACATGGCTATCCATACATGTCAGCAAGCGCAAGAATCACTAACAACAGCAGAGAAAGATAGTGATGAGTACTCACCGCATGTAGAGGTTAAATTATTGAAATTCTCGTCATTATTTTTGCCAAACAGTTGCACTACACATCACAGGTTCGTGAGCTTCTCTAAGCCGGTGTATAGTGCAATACTTTTAGGGGAGGTCTTCCTTTGACTGGTGAGGTTTTCTAATTGTGAAGATTGACACAAGCCAGCACATTTAGGGGAACACAAACACTGAAAACTAACTTCCCCCAAATATACAGTTAAATAAAAGATGAAAAAGTCATTACATTGGTTACAAAATGAACACAAAAAATTTCAATACCAACCAGTTCCTCTTCCTCCTACATAAGCTCATTCTGAAAATATCTTTTATTCCCCATCCGAAGGACCGGAATCGGCGACCGGAGGGGGGGGGGTGAATGGGAGCCTCAAATTTTCGTGAAATATTTGGCTGTCCCAAATTCAAACCCCAAGCAAGTAACATCCTAAGTCTAAAATAATCATGTCAACCGGTGACGGGAGTACCTAGATAAATTCTTTGGGACGATAGAAACCCAACGCAACAAGCGGAATGCAAATCGGAGCCCGAATTACAAAGCTGTGTGCAAAACAAGAAATCTGGGCTAGTGAAAATTCTGCAGAAAATCACCAGAAATTCTGTTCATCCACTTCATCACCAACAGAGTGAAGACAAGCAGCTGGACTGCTACTTAATCGACCGAGTACATGGTCGGTTCTTTTGCCATCCAGAAACGTGAAGTGCAAAATAGAATAGCAATAAATATTTCAAGGGAGAATAAAGCTAGACCATTTGACCAATCAAATTAAATCAAGCATTTTGACCTCCTGGACTCAAGACGAGAGGGACATGCTCCAATCAGTGCTAAGCACGATGGCTCCCAGAAACAATTGAACACCCACACTTACGAACAAGTAGATCCTGCAGTCAAATAAAAGAACAGAGCTCGAAGGCTCCCAATCACAGACTCACTCGACTGGAGGTTTGCTCCCTGCTTTGCAGCAGAACCAAGAACGCAGTGCACGACGACAAGCCTTGACCTTTACCAGATCCCACACGCGAGCCACCTGCAGCAAAACCAAGGTACCGCACAACGGAAATTGAAGATTTTTAGGCTACGGACCGAACTGACCGAGGTCCGACTTGCCTGAGATCCAAATCAAAAATAACAGAGAAAAGAGAGGGAGCAAGACCTGCACAACCCTGCTGCTGATGCTCAAGTCCGGTGGAGTTGAACGAGATTGCAGAGGCAGGCTGCTAGTGGGCACACACGGCATCCAAGTGCCAGCGCTTGAAGCGCTGCTGCTCCATCTCCCAAGAAGCACAAGCAGGAAACCAAAAGCGAAGAGACAAGTAGCAAAGGGGCACACACGGCACCTAGGTGCTTTGCGCTTGTAGCGCTATCAGGCTTCAGTGCCCCCAACGAAAATGAAAGAACAGCTCCCCAAATTTTTGTACTAAAAATTCAGTCAATAAAAACCCACGAAAATTCCAAGAAAATTTGTGGAGAAAAACAGGAACTCGAAATCCAAATTCAAAGACACCATGATTAAACCCGGAGGAAACAACAGAGACTAGGCGCTCTGCTTGCCACACACTGGTTCGAGTACAAATCGAAAGATTTGCAGACCTCTCTCTCACACAGCAGCTAGGGGAAGGAAAATCCTAAAGGAAAATGGAAATGGAAGAGATGAGGGAAGGGAGACCCTCATCCTTTATTTATAGGGGCAAGTCTATTTTACATTCCTTCTTTGCCCTGGATATGAAGAGCCACACCACTTAGCAGGGACATAAGGGTCCAACTCGGGCTTCACTTGATCCGACGGCCACCGCGCCTCCTCACCGGTAGCCTTGCTTCCAAGCAATCTCCCCGATGCCGCCACGTGCCGTCCGTCCGCATCGGGACCTCCGCCCCGGTTTTGAGGCGCAAACCGGGAAACCCGCCATCGATGGTTTTGAGGCGAAACCGCCAAACCCTCCGCGAGTAGCGTAGCCCATACGCATCCCCGCCGTGTACACTTGCGCTCATCGATGTCCCAGCTGTCAGCCACCACGGCTGGCCACCCGGTCCTCAGGTCCCTCGATCCAAGCCTCACGTCCGCCCTTCACCGCACCCGGTCCGTCAGCACGGCACGCCCTACTTGATCTTCACCGACCGTCGACCACCGTCTCCGAGCTCGACACCTGCAGACAACATGAGCCAAGAGACACCATTGTTTGACACGTATCCGCGTGCCATCGGTTAGTAAGAACACACACACGCCTTGTGTTGGCATGTTGACAATCACTCATCACACAAACGTCCACACATTGGTTATGAAAAAAAAAAACCATGTGTCCTCACCATCTGATAAAAGTTCAACACCAACCAATTCCTTGTACAGAAACAGAACATCTGATTCTGAAAAAAAAAAGAACATATTTGTGCCTATTTGCCTTACCTTCTAAAACAGTGAAATGCCATGTATCAATCAACATCTAGAATATTAGGTTCCAGCCTGGCCGTCAATCTTTCAAGGTAATGCGCTTATGACACTGGTGAACTATAAATAACACAGAGTACTGCACACATTCTGAGGATATTAGAACATTGTCTTGCAAAAACAACCTTTGCCAGCTGTTGGTCCTCTGCTAGTGCCACGACTCGCCCCGCCGCTAAGGCCTGTGCTGGGCAGAGGAAGGGCAGCCGGCCGCGTCCGCCGCAGGTGAACGGCCTGCCTGTGCGGCCTCCTGAGGGTCGCATCCCGCTCGCCAATGTCTCCGCATCCAATGCCGACGGGTAGCGGGTGATTCTCCACCAGTAGCAGTCGAGTCCGGCTACCATCTCGGCGGAGTTTTGCTCTAGCCAAACGTAGCCCCAACAACCTCGGAAGATTCCTGTGGAGCTTCGTGGGAGATGCTTCAACTGCCTATCCTCGTTGCATCGAGTAGCAACTTGTCGGTTACCTCGGCGCTGTTTATGCTGCCGCGGCCTCCACCACCTTGCTAGGGACTGCAGGCGCCCGAGACATGCTGCGACCACCCAGCGCGTCTTCCACAGCCTACCGAGCGTGGAGGAGGCCATGCAGGGTACGATGGTGGGTGCCGGAGGACAACGACGAAGACGGCGGCGGCGCGGGGCCAAGCTAGCAAGGGGCATCATCGTCGGTGGTGATGGCAATGTCGATCATGTCGTTGATGTTGGCAGCTTTTCCGAGCTTGATCCATTGGAGTTTGAGCTGCACATGGGCTCAGCACCGCGCATATAGATTGACCCAATGCTTGAAAATTTCATTGCCTCACAGTTGAGCCAGCGCCTGGAAGCCCACCTCGCTCAGAGGACGGCCACGTGGAGGCAGCCATTTTGCTGCTAGCTTGCCATTCTGGGTGCTTGCTCACTAAGGAAACCACCTCCTTGGAGGTTCCTATTTCCTTTGGCACCAGTTCTTTGGTGTTGGCTACTCAGTACTCGATGGACCCTCCCTCGCCGTCGCCGGTGCTAGGCTCACCTCCTCGGACGGGTTCGGCAATCGCCCCAGGTGAGGTGGTGCTTCCACACATGGTGAGCACTGTGTCTACTGGGTGGATGGTGTGGCCGGGGGCCTGTGGCTGTCGTTGTTGAGGGGCTGATCCGTGAGGACTCACCATCTCTAAGGGAAGCCGCGAGGTGGCTAGCGAGGTTCACTGAGGAGGTCATGATAAAGAGGCCGCCAACTCTCATCAGCTCCCCTCCTAGCAGAAGCTGGCGCCTAAGCGGATTTGGCCCAAGAGAAGCAGGGCAGATTGCTGCTCAGAAGGTCGATCACATCCCCGTGTGCTTCTCATGAGGAAAATGGGGTTCTTGGAAACATCAGCACCGTCGTGCTCTGTGGTCAAGTAGTCGTATGATTCCTACTTTCAGGTTGAAGTATCGGCAGCAGACGCAGAGGCCATTGACGAGATGCTCCCAGCATGTAGAGTAAGGTCTAGTAGAGCAGCTCGCCACCTATTAGGCCGCATGTAGTTTAGGTTGATCTCAGCGGATCTCAGTGTTGTTATGACTAAAGTCTAGCCTAAGGTGCCGGTCGGGCCGGGGAGCGGCCTCTCTTGTATTTTAAAAACTTTTTTCTTCTCAATACAAAGATACACAATGCTTTTATGTATATTCGAGAAAAAAATGCATAAATTTCAGCAAGCGCAAGAATCACCAACAAGAGCAGAGACGGAGTACTCGCTGCAAGTAGAGCTAAATTACTGAAATTATTGTCATTATTATTGCCAAACAGTTACAATTAGGCATACACTACACAGAGTCACAGACTCTCATGAGTTCTTTTTTGCTAATCGATTGGTAGAAGTCTGCATCAAAGTAAACTCTTATTCGATTCACCAGCTCTATGGCTAGTCAGATAGATCCCACTGCAATCAATTCAATGGAGCAAAGGATTGACGACTTGACCTGCAAAGACGACTAGGCCGCTGTCCTCCTCCATGATGAAGAAGAGGAAAGGGTGATCAGCGACAAAGTCGACGATGAGATCATCCGGCATGGCGCACCCCATCATGTTGGCAACGGTGCCTGCAGCAGCCACGGTCCCTTTCTCATTGACATTGACGAAACACTGGTGGAGCATGGCCGACACAGCCACCTGCTGCTGAGGAGAATCTGGCTCCAGCATCAGCATCGCTGAGAAGTCGGCCATGGCAGGGTGGAAAGGCAGGTCGAGCCCGAGGTCACGCAGCAGACGTGAGGCCTCCACCTTGAGGGACACCTTGAACCTGGGGATCCTGAGCTTCCCCACCGTGACGCGCCGCTCCGGCACGATCGTCTTGTGCAGGAACGCCGCCGGGTCGCAGCCGATCTGGTGCACCAGGCCTGGCAGGCCATCGAGCTCGTCGGGGAGGTAGATGTACATGGCGAATCTCCGGTCGGTGTAGGGCATGCGCAGGACGTTGAAGCCGGGATGGCAGCTGATGTGCATGAAGGTGTGCAGGTGGTTCCCCTTCATGAAGGGCGCGACGACGGCGTGCTCCGGCGAGACATGGAAGGTGCCCTCCACGGTGTGGCGCGGGTAGAAGGGGTCCTTCCAGCTGCAGTTGAAGTAGAGCGAGCTGGCGAGGACGACGGCCGTGCCGGCGTCGACGGAGCCCTCTGCGAGAACGTTCTCGAACAAGCTCTTCTCGTCGAAGAGAGCATCCTTGGAGAGCTCCTCCTCCTCGTCACTATCAGCAGCTTCACTGACCCTCTCATCAGACTGTACTACCAAGCCGCCGCCGGTCTGTCTCCTGAACCAGTCGTTGATCTCCTCTCTCGCGGCCTCGGGGTTCTCACTGAAGGCGAGGTTCCTCGCGACGGCTCTGAACCGGGAGGCGGCCACGTCGGCGAAGGTGGGGTTGAGGCGGAGCGCGGCGTCGAACCAGACGCCCATGGCGCCGCGGACCACGGGAGCCCTGCCGCCGTCGTCACGGCCGGCGGCGAGGAAGTCCGAGGCCACCTTGGAGGCGAGCGCGGCGTGGGCGTCGGCGCCGGCGGTGCCGAGGAACGCGACGATCTGGTCGCGGGTGGCGCCCGACGCGCCGGCGGCGAGCAGGGAGAGGACGGCGTGGAAGGAGAGCGGCGAGAAGGCGAGGTTGGTGGGCTGCAGCTCGGCCGCCGCGTCGTGGCTGCCGAGGTGGTGGAGGAGGCGCATGGAGAGGTCTACCTGGTCCCTCACGGCGGCATCTTGGGCGCCCTCCATGCTCACTCAAGCAGTCCACTCCTCTGTGTGGATTGCGAGCGAGAAATTCGGCCGGGATTTGGAGACGGGGGGGAAATCGGAGAAATGACGATGATGCGGCGGCGATGCCGAGGAACACTCCTCCGTGTCACGGGGAATTCCTTTTTTTTTTGTTAGGGTTTAGAAAAAGGCCACCTAGGTCTGGCCTAGTTTCAAGTTGGGTTTTGGCCCATAAGCTAAGAACAAGAGCAGTAGCATATTATTCTGGATTTATTTCAGAATTTCCCGGCGCTATGCATTAAGTGGTAGGCGACGTTCCCGTCGACAGCGAGGCCCCTGTGGTGACTTCGTGAACTTCAAGATTTACCGGCTCAGTCATTCGAATGTGCTCATAGGGGTAGGGTTTGCGTGTGTGTTCATAGGGATGAGTGTGCGTGCGTGTTGAGCGTCTGCGTTGACTTGTATAATCTCAAAAAAAAAAAAAAAAGTAGACGATATCAGATTCCTCTTAAAAAAAGTAAACCATATCACCTCATGGACCTTTATATTCGCACTCCATACATCATAGTCATCAAAATTCTCTTCTCTATACCCAATTCTTCCGCACTCATCTATTCTCTATATCATACTCTATCCACTGTGAGCTTACTTGTCACTTTATCTAAATATATTCATATATTCATGTGAGATTTTTTTTGAAAGATTTATTGAATCGAATTCAATGGTGTAATTAGAATTTAATTTGGTTTTGTGGATTGTGAGTGAAAATATTTTTTTGTTGTTTGAAATGGTGGGGCCCGACGCTTTGTGTGGCTGCTGCAGGCGCGTGGTGGGGCCACCAGCTGGTCGCACACACCTCCGCCACATACGCCAAACTTGGGTCCCCCTGCTGCGGCCAATTTCTATGCTAAATACATATAGGGTATGCTTTACCGTCCCTGCTGCTGGTGGTCTCAGATTCGTTAAGCCAAGACAACTGAGCAAGCAAGTCTCTAATAGGATGGGCTAAGGTCACACGCTCGGCACCACACGCGACTAGACACGTCTTTGGGTAGCCACAATAGCTAGCTCATATGCTAGCTCTTAGCTTTTTTTACATTTTAATAGAAGAGATAGAAAAGCTAGCTCTTGATCAAGAGCTAAGCTTATACACACGTTTCAAGATATGTGAGCCGTATATAGAACTAATCATACTATTAGTCATTGCTAAAATCTAGCATTATTGGCTTAGTGCTAGTAGGTTACTTATACCATTGCGGGTGCCCTTATAGTTTAGGTTTGGTAAGTGGCAAGCAAGGGAGCGAAGGGGACTGAACCGAACGGAAGAGTGGCTTGCCCTTTGCCCATCTGATTCAGCAGCTAGCCTGACATCTGCTGCGGGCCTGGGGCCCAAGGCCCAAACACACTGGTAGGTGGGGCTTGGAGCCAACAGAACTGAGGATAGGCTTTCTCACTGCTTTACAATCTTCTTGCATTGGTAAGCTAAACGCAAGAAGATTCGTTATGCCAACAGAACTTTTTTTTTCGTTATGCCAACAGAACTGAGGATGGGCTTTAGAGCATCTCCAAGAGCTCCCTAAATTTCACTTGGTAAGAGCATCTCCAAGAGGTCCCTAAAATTCACTTGGTAAATCTCGTGTTATAACAACTTGGTATATTATTTTCCAAGTGAAAACAAGGTCTCTCTCCAACAACTCTCTATTCCTACTTGGTAAATATTGAGATGACCACTTTCCAGTTTAGTCCATAAACTTTCCTGAAATCAACCAAGGACATATATATAATTCTTTGTATCTGGTACTTTTTCAAAAAAGTCCGGAAAAGAAAATCTATCATGGCTTTAGTCCCTGCGCAGCACCGTGGCGCCTTTGACCGGCGATTTCTCGACAACGGCTGCACCAAATCGGGTGAGGTTTGATCCTACGCGATCGTAACTAAAAAAAGCGAAACTTTTAAGCATTTCCCATCAAAATATTGAGCAATCTACGGTGCTTGGCGAGGTGTTGGGCGGCATGCGCCTTGCAATTCCATCGATAGCGTTCGATCGATACATATTCCCTGGACCAGCGTCCGATCGATAGCATTCGAATTGCGGATGCGGTGGAGCGAGGCCAACAACGGATGTGGATGCTGATGCGATAGCGGTCGAATTGCAAGACGGAGGTGGAGCGAGGCCGGGCGTCGGGCGGACGGCCGTGCGGCGTCGGGCGTGCGGAGCTGCGTGCGAGCGGAGCAGCGGGCGGGCGGACGGCCGTGCGGAGCAGCGGGCAGCGGACGGCCGTACGGCGGGCGTGCGGAGCAGCGTGCGGCGGAGCGAGCGGGCGAGGCCGCGCGCGAGGGAGCGATAGGCGCCCTCTCCGCGCGCGGATCTTTACGCGCGCGGAGGGGTCTTTTTCCCAAGTGCCTATTTTAGCAAGTTGGTTTACCAAGTTGTTGGAGAAGCTTTTTTTTTATTTTTGTCAAAAATTATAGAATAGCAAGTTGTTTTTAGGAGCTCTTGGAGATGCTCTAAATCTCATGTTATAGCAACTTGGTATATTATTTTTCAAGTGAAAACAAGGTCTCTCTTCAACAACTCCTTATTCCAACTTGGTAAATCCCGTGATAACCACTTCACGGAAAAGTCCGGAAAAGAAAATCTATCATGCCAAGGACGTATCTAAAAATCTTTGTGTCTAGTACTTTTTCAGAAAAGTCCGTCAAAGAAAATCTATCATAGCTAAGGTCCTCGAGCACGACGGCGGACGGTGCGGGGGCGACGCTCGGCCGGCGGGCGTGGCGATGCTCGGCCGGCGGGCCGGCGGGCGCGGCGCAGCGCTTCCCGGCCGGCCGGCGGCCAGCGGTGCGACGGCCGGCGCGCGTTCTCGGCGGCTGCGCGGAGGCGCTTGGAGGCACGCGGGCGGCTCGGGCGCGGAGGCGCGCGGAGGCACGCGGCGGCTCGGCGGCGCGGAGGCACGCGGGCGGCGGCGCGCGGGCGTCGGGGCGGGCGGCGAGGCTTCCGCGGGCGGCGCGCGGCCGAAGACCGAGCGGGAGAGATCGATCCGCGCGGACTACGCGCGCGTAGCGCTCCGCGCGCGGACGGGGAATTTTTCCAAGTGCGTATTTTAGCAAGTTTGTTTTGGGAGCTGTTGAAGAGGAGAATTTGTGATTTTGCCCAAAATAATAGAATACAAAGTGAGTTTAGGGAGCTCTTGGAGATGCTCTTACAATGTTAGACTGTCTAACATTTTCTTGGACTGAGCATACAAATCATCTTGCGTCAGGCTCTAGCATTATTATCATTGCACAATTGCACTGGTAAGAATTTTGGATCGAAAAGAACTTTCAAGGTAAAGTTTTCCAAACGGGCCAGGCCCGCTGGGCCGGCCCAGGCACGACCCGAGAAAGCACGGCCCAGGCACGGCCCGGCCCGTCATCCATAGTGCCCGTGCCTGGCACGGCCCGTCACGTGCCCGTGCCTGGGCCGCCATTTCGGCCCGTGGGCCGAGCACGGGCACGGCACGAATAATGGGCTGGCACGATTTTGGCCCGCTTCTCCCAGCCGTTGGATGCAATCACAATGCAGCAGCACTGTTGGATGAGTCGGTTGTGACATATATAATCAAAATTGTTCATGAAACCCTAACTCAACTCTCCAGTCTCTCGTCCCTCATCTCGGTCAAAAAAAACTCTCCAGTCTCTCTCTCCCGACTCCCGAGCAGCTGCCTCTCGAGCTCCCCATCTCCCCTCGCTTCACTCCCAAACTCGCGGTGGCTCTGGCGAAGGCTCAAGCCATGGCCTCTCGGTGGCTCAGGCGGCGCCTGCAGCACGGCATCCCTGCGGCCACGCCCTGGCCTCCTGGCGGCACCTCTGTCCTCTCTGCGGCAGCACGCCGGCACCATGGCAGCTTATACTTTGTGATTGAATCTTCTTTTTTTGCAAGGGATTGATGTGAATCTGTGGTGTTCGGATTTGGGAGATGTGTTCCTC
Organism: Themeda triandra; assembly: GCA_018135685.1. NCBI lineage: Eukaryota > Viridiplantae > Streptophyta > Magnoliopsida > Poales > Poaceae > Themeda > Themeda triandra. The sequence goes on from JAENPR010001619.1 coordinate 110,505, forward strand.
GATGGATTTGTTTGTTTTCTCAATCTATTTTCTCAATCGATCTCTGATTGCTAAGTTCTGGAAATTGGGGATCCTTGAACCCCGATGCCGGCAACGGCAGTAGCACGGTGGGCCGACGTGCCGCGGTGGGCTGACGTGCTCATCAGCACGGCACGGCATGGGTAACTGGCCATAGTGCCGTGCTTGGGCCTCGGCAGTGGCACGACGGCACTATTGGGCACGGCACGGCGGGCCGCCGTGCCGCATCGTGCCGTGCCTCGCCGTGCCGTGCCTCGTCGTGCTCGTGCCCGTGCCGTGCTGGGCGGCCCGTTTGGAAAACTATATTTCAAGGTTAAACTGCTGTCAATTTAATCCAGTGCCACACGAGTTTACAACACTACAACAGGATGGACTATTGCCAATCACCAAACATATAAATATCCATGTGTGATTTGATTTGTTGACAAAGTGGAAAAAAGCATTGAACCAATGAAAAAAGGCTCAACACGTTTCTGCACAAGTACAGGAATGTTGAACGCAAATCTGAAAAGCACAGTGACTGAAGTTGCTCTGAGTGAAACCAACACCCTTGAATTACTCTGCAAATGATAGACACACGGTTAGTTGTAGTACACTACAATGACAAAATGAAATCCTGCTCCACCTATAGGAGTGGTAGCTTATGAGCTCTGAAAGAACCGTTCATCTCTAACACATCCCCAACGAACCTAAGGGCTAGGGGGCTAATACTAATGGCAAAATTTACTCAATGATGCTCCATTTTTCAGAGAAGTGTTTGCTCTTAGCACCTCTAGTTCTTATGTCTTCAGATTTCACAATTACATAGAACTGTGGCAGTGTGGTATCGGGGACCTCCATGCCAAGACATCACATTTCACAAGGAAGGCTGTACAAGGAGTCAATAGCACCTCTAGTTCTTATGTCTCCAATTTCTTGATCAATGTATGTATATCTACTCTTTATTAAGTTCCCTGCAATATTGATCAGCTATGGTGATTGGTGACCAAGGTTATTTCGTATTTTTACTATTTAGAGCACATTGCTAAACAATTTCTTCAAAGTTCCGAACACTGTGTAGTTCCAACATTAAATTAAACAAGTCTCTAGTTATCCAACAAATGCAATTAGCATCTACAAGATATTGAATCAAAATAAATTTTTGTAAGAACAATATTAGGCATATTAAATTGCAGTGTTTTGGTGCATAATGATCATATTTTTCGGCCCACAGACTTTTTCAATGAAGGATTAATAAGGAGATTTCAGGCTTTCATAGCAAGCAGATCACATACAATCCAGCTTATACAAGCCCGATCAAACATTGAACCAACGATCAACCTAAAAAGCTTGAGAGGAATTCTCTAACTTCAAAAAATACATAGAAGCACTGTAGGCTAGCACGAATCTCAATAATGTTAACAATGCTATACCACTATCAAGAGATTTAGCATTACTACTACCTAATTTGCCCTTGATCAAGCAGTTCATCTGACATAAGCACCTTGAGTTTTTCATGTATTTGAGCCACCGTCACTTGGTCCCTCACCCTTAAATGCTGCTCCCAGTGCTGCAGAAATTTACAATTTTTTGAGAAATAATAGCAGCTGAACTTAGAAAAAATTGCCTTGACGAACACTTTCTGCTCACAAATAAAACAACAGAAATTCGATTCACGGCAATAGGACTAATATCGCCATCTATTTCTATTTTGTTAATTCATATTAATGGGTCAGAGCTAATGAATGGATGACCAGGATTAAAAATAGACACACAACACATCAGGAGTGTAGAGGCTCACCAAAGTAACAAACTTCGTCTGGCCAAGACTACGTTATCAGGACCCTTATCTACATCCGAGTAAAATAACATGCATAATGGATGAATAAATTCTAAGGCACATTTAACCGGTTTCGAAGATGAAACATAATCAAAAGATTTAGGTAGGATATGGTTAACCCAATTTAATATCAGGTTGACCACCAAGGTTTTACATTATTGACAAGAAGAATATTACTCATTCTAAATACAAAACGAAACTAAGTAGATATGTACCTGGAGTGTAGAAGCTCCTATAAGGCAACGCTTTGTCCACAGCTATATCCTTGAATACCTTCTTCACCTTTTTGGTGTTTAGATCAACTATGAAGTGTACATCATCAGCAGTTAAGAAAATGACACCAGCCCCATCCGCAAAGCCAACGATACGAGGTGAGGCCCAGATTGCATTGGTAAGGAGCAGCATATTAAGGTCAATGACTCTGTCTTGTGTCCATGGAGGATCTAGTATACATTGAGGACCTATATTGGGAATGTCACCCCACGACCACATATATAGTTTGGATTCGTGAAGGACAGTGTATCGCAGCCTACCATCCTCTGTGCTTGTGAGAATATAAGGGAACACGTACAAGGCTATGCTCGGATGGTATGAAAAGCATAGATGTTTCATGCAAGCATAAATCGTACTTTAGAGCTGTGTCTGAGTCACATGACGCAAAGTAGAGCGCATTCCCCACGTGCGCACAGGGCAGCGGACTGACCCTGACATGGTTAGTAGGGTGAAAAGGGAAGATCCTGTCACTCCAAGTGCCAGAATCAGATAAGTAGGTAGAGATGAACATATCTTGGATGCATTGGGAGTCCACGAAGACGACGAGGAATCGTCCACGGTGGCAATCCAGGTGGTAGCAGGGGCCGTCGGCGGCACAAAGAACCGCCGCGTTCCAGCCAAAGTGCCAGCGGGATGCCTGCTCCCACCGGTTGGGGACGGGCAGTTCGCTCCGCTCGTCCGAGATGGGGTCCCAGACCACGAGGACACTCCCCGACGAGGCTTCGCCAGGGCATTGCAGGAGGACACGGCCGTGGCGGGCATCGATTGCGCGGCACTGGTGGAGGTCGGCAGATCGCGGTGACCAAAAGGTGGATGTGGGCACGAACTGGGCTGTTTCGACGTCTCTGGCGTCGGTGCTGCAGAAGAATCCCAGCATGGGTAGTGGTGTGCGGTGGTGGAACTCACGGAACCTGCAGCGGAAGCGGGGCTCGGAGATGAGGCGGCACCATTGCTTGCAGACGAGGGCAGCGCGGGCGAGGCTCGCCGGTTCGGAGGCCGGGAAGCGCAGGAGGATCTCCTCGACGAGATCCTCTGTCAGCTCCGGCGCCGGTACGGCGCTAGGGCTTCGTCTGAAGGGGCACTGACCCATGGCGTGTGCTTGCCTGTGCTTCGACCCAAGGACCCAACCCAAATCAAATCAGGTTTCGTACTTAATAATAACAATTGGCATATTGACAGGTGGGGGGCTACGAGAGGAATATATGGGATCGATCCGTAGTTGCAGCCCAGAGTTTGTACTCTACCGAACCGTATATAAGCATGTAAAGTTGCATAGGTAATATGGTTCTACTGGGTCATTTAAGCATGTAAAGACGATGATAATACGTGCGTTGATAGAGCATTGGGTCTAGAACACAGTGAAGTCGTCAAGCTCATTGTTCATGTTTCCATTCTTGTAACGGAAGTACTCTCTGTACATATATGCCAAAGAACTCATCTATTGATCCATCTTCTCCTTGAGTGATAAGTGATTTCAAATACGACCACCTACTGTTCGTTTGACAGAAAAAAGAAAAAGGTCACCAAGACACCAACTAACACCAACGAATTTCTTGTGCAGGGTTTGGTTTACATGGTTGCAACTTTTTTTTAACTCGAGCATATACAGCTGAACTTGTTAAACTGAATCTGAACTCAATGACACTCCCTGATGCGTGTTCACTGAAACTGAACGTCAGATCATTTTTCACTTTTCAGCATAGCTTCATTCCCAATAGGAGAGCAGCACTTTGCCAGGCATGCACGGAGCAAACAGCTCCATTCTCCAACAACTAAAAACTGAAAACCCTGAACTTGATGGCATTCGATGAACAATGACAATGCATAATTCAACATAACCCCACCTACTGCTGCTTTGGCAATCTCGTTCCATTCAGACTCGACAGCAGAACCTAATGATGACAATTGAAATTCCTGAAGTATTTGCGAAGATGCAGCAAACTACGAGGCTTGATTTGATATGGTCACAACAGTACCACAGAGAACAAGATAAATTTCCAAATATTAGCGAACAGTAGGGTATCACACAACTGAAATCCATGGAGAGCATCAAATCAAATACTTTAAGGTTCATCTCATTCCACTATTATCAGCTAGAATCTAACTCAAAACTAAAACTGGCCATTTCTAACTTGTCTATCAGTTTGTCACCAAGGATTTGACAAACACAATGATCGCACGTTCAATGACCTTGTCCCAAGGGTTTCAAGATTCACACATACATGTCTAAATTTGGACGTCTGCTACATTACATTGGTCCTTACAGGGGATATCAGCACAGTTCCTCTCATCATATATTCCCCTTGGCCAGGCTCACACAAATAGCACAGAGGGCTTACGAGATATTCCCCTTGGTCAAGCTCAAACATGATAATTGCACTGCTACTACTACAGTGAAGTCCATACAACAAGTGATTCGCTACAAAGGTCAAACATTTTAGTTCTAGCAGCTGATGATAGCTTCCTCCCCAGTTCAACAGCAGCAGTTATTTGCCTGTAGTCAAAACAGGCAATAAGTTATGAAATACTGGTGAAGAAAAAGTGAACAGCAAGTTATGAAGTGCAAATGGAGTCAGTGAACCCATATTAACAATCGTAATAATACTTTAAGGTATAACCACCCCACGACACACTCACAAATCTGGGTTTTTGACAACTAGTTTTCACACACACTGATCTTGTTATATAATGACGTGATTTCTGTATTACTACTAATTAGCTGTTATAACTAGCTAGCTAGCCGCTAACACTCAGTTCTCACTGCATGGGCTACCGGTGCTCATCTCCACCATTCCCTTTTCCCTATCCCCTTAAAACTGGTTATAGAACAATCCCCTTCAACATATAGTATGAATATAGGTGAAGGTCACTCCAGCAGCTCCCCCATAATTAGCCTCCTATATCTTCTTTTTTTCATTTCAAATACCTTCTGCATATAGACGTATACAGCCATCAAAATCCATTTCAACATCATAATAATTCAAAAAATTATGATTACACAACACACAATTGAAAACATATCAAATCCATAATTTGAGAATCTAATTATATTCAAATTCAAAATTCAAACACAGCATAGGTCCAAATGGACCAGATGATCCACATGAGCATTGGGACACATACAGTCAGATGCATCAAACATAGAGGAGCACACTCTCACACCACTCGTTGCACTACTAAACATGATACAACCCACTACTAATGCAATGCAATGGACTACTGAAGCATCGAATTTGACAATAGAAAAAACTGCATTAACAAACAAGATCACATGGACAAGTACACTTAACAACGTTATACAAGCAGGGACCTTGAGGGAGAGGGGAATGGCCATGCTGACGATGAGGGGGAAGACAGGCAAGACGAAGTCAGCAAGGTTGCGGCTGTCTAAAAGCACGATGACTGTCCACTGGCTGCTGGCTCTCTCCACCAGTATTATCAGCAGCACAGAAACAAGCACACACATGATGATATGACATGCACAAACACTGAACTCTGGCAAGTGACAACTCGCCACTCTCTAATCTCTAGTACAGCAACACACTGATTCCCTGTCCAACGTTTAGGCACCAGATTTCCAACATGAATTTCTCAATTGCGTCATTAATATTTGAAGTTTGAACAACACCGTTCAATTACTGACTTCAATTTTCAGTAAATTTATTCAGGCACTATTTTCCCACCTCAATCCCCTTTAAGGTAGAATACAGGGAAGCTGATTATGAAAGGGAAACTGTTGGAAATGCTCTACACTGGATAGACCACTCAGGTAGATAAACTTAAATTAACTGCAACTATTGACTGCCTTAAGTATCTAAAATCATGTAGGATAACATTGAGCTTTAAACAATTGCACCATTCTCATTCGTAAGCTCACTTTATCCAGCTAGCATATGTTTTTTTAGGGGGAAAGGAACCATAATAATTCCAGAACTTTTGCAACCTCAGTGAGAGTAAATGTGGGGTAGGAAATTACAAAGCTATTAGCAAGCCGAATATAGCATGACACCATGATTGAGCGAAATGTTTTAAGAGAGGAAAACTAAAAATGTAGAAACCAGCAGTAATCCACCAATATTGAAGATATGTCCAGAATATACCATACGATACTCAACATTATTACTCCTAATTTCACCTTGTCTGAGAAGACTGCTGGCCACACATGACTGCCCATCCCTCAAGGAACCTGCTCTTGGTTGATCATCTTTAGATGGCACTCCCATTGCTGCAGGAATGCAAAAGTTTTGAAAGTAACTTCAGATGACCGACGAATTAATCGAACTCTACTTAATTGGACATTTGTTTTCAGATTTTGACCAACTACTACAAATGGCTAACCAAAACAATAAAAACAATAACTTGATATCCACAGATCTAAAAGTTATTAACCACAATTGATCAAAGAGAAGATGAACTCAGCTCTAGGATAAGACTTTCTGTTTAGCATAGATATCATCATCCACATTTATATGTTAACCATTCATCCGTAGCTAACGAAAGGTTTCAGGAAGGCATAGCACAAGATCTATTTCTCAACTCTAGATGCCCATGTAGGTAATGGTTTCTCTCCTATTTCTATTTGGACACCTTGGTTTCCAAGTATAAATTTGGAGACACGATTTATAATTTCCACACAATTGGGCTATCTCACACAGTGACAAATCCTGAATCGCCACATGCCAGCCAGACAATGAGACTACATGTGGATTAGGATATTGCAAAGCTTATCTCAAGCCCATGACAACACTGATTGTGCGAAACAAGTTAAGAGAAAAGAAATAGAAAAATGCAGAAACCCTGAAGAAATAAAAACAGAAACAAGCAACAATCCAACCAATGCTAAAGAGTGATCCACAACATACACCACATATATTCATAATAATAATTAAACAATTTCACCTTGACTGGGAAGCCTGCTGGCCACACATGAGTACATGACCAGCCAAAACTTGAGGCACCCACCCATATTCCATTTTTTTTCCCACACTCCCATCACAGGTGAATGCAAAACTTTTGGAAGAAACAACAGCAGGCAGAGGAATTAACTTTCCCAAACGAATATTTGTTTTCACATTTTGACCAACCACAAGATTTGACAGGTTGCCACTACTGTAAAGCATAGGTGTGATCAATCATCATCAACACTTCTATGTTAATTGATAACCATTCATAGCAAAGGAACACATACAGGGTTTCAGGAGGGCACCAGAAGGATTTCAGAAATGTAGGACGCTATACAAGAAGTGGCATCCCTCCTTTTGGATACCTCTTCCTGTCCCAGCTAAATTTGGAACATAATTTAAAATTTGTCATGCAACTTGGCAGCACTCAGGATTTTATCTCACTATAGGTGTGTCCCAAATCGCAAAAGGTATAAATTGCTACAAAACTTGGTGTCAGTCAGGATTTATCCCAATTAGGCAATCCTGAACCGCCACATGAATAGAGTGGTATCAAGCCGCCCAAAATTTTGTTCAGATGAACTAACATCAATATTATCCATATCAGTTATCAGGTGTAGCTGATGGATAAGGCATGCACATATCTAGTGATTTCCAACGATGTTCATTTTGCATTGTATAAATTGAATATTCTGAGCAAAGTTAAAATTGGACTGGAATAAGGATAATCAGTATTCCCGAGAAAAGTACCTGGTGTGCAAAAGCAAAAGTTGACGTAGGGAACAAAACAGGAGATAGATGGTCTCTTATCGACCACCTTCACCTGATCAGAGCTTATGTCGACACTCAAGATTCCATTGTTTTCAGTTCTCATGAAGACAAGACCAATGTCTCCCGCAAAGCCAATCAAAGAAGGTATGGTGGTCGATGGGACGTAATTATCACATTTTTCGAGATCAATGATTTTGGTTCCTCTCCATCCAAATGCTTCGTCTGTTGACAGTATGTAAAGTGTAGACTGCTGCAGTACTGCTAGTCCCAGCTGCCCGTCCTCCATGGTGGTGAGTTGAATTCGCTCACACATAGTATATCTGTCCCACAAGAGCAGAGCAGGTGGATCCATCACAGAAAATTCCCGTGTGCTCAAATCATACTTGAGAATTTGATTTCCCAATTCTAACATGCAGTACAGTGCATTCCCCACATGAGCGCTGCTCGTGTCACAACCAAGACCATAACCAAGACGGTGACCGCCAAGGTGAGCAAAGATGATTTTGCTCCATGCGCCATCCTGTGATGAGTAGACGCAGGAAAACATGCCACTTGGGTAGTTGCCGATGAGGACCACGTTGAAGTGCCCACGGTGGCAATCGAGGTGGTTGCACGCGCCGGCGGGGGCAGCACAGAGCACCATGGCTTTCCACTCCCACTCGTCGCGTAAGCCCTTGGGCCTCGGCAGGGCCACCCGGTGGCGAGTAATGGGGTCCCAGACGACGAGACGAAACCCGGGCTTGACGACGCTGCGAAACTGCCCGTGGGGGCGGAGGAGGACACGGCCGTGGCGCGCGTCCACCGGGCCCAGCTGGCGGCGGTCGGCGCGGGGCTTGAGTCGGAAGGAGGACGCGGGGACGAAGGCGGTGGAGTGGCGGTTGCCTTCCCAGGAGTCGCAGAAGAAGCCCAGCATGGCGGGCGCGCGGTGGCGGGCGCGATACCTGCGGCGGAAGCCGGGGCCGGCGACGAGGCGGCACCACCGCTTCTCCGCGACGGCGGCGCGCGCGAGGGTCGCGGGGTCGGACGGCGGGATGCGGAGCAGGATCTCCTCGACGATCTCGTCCGGCAGCGGTGCCGGCGGCGGCGCCTCCATGCTGGCTGGTTCACTTGGTGCGATTTGGGGGCGGCCGGCGGAGCTAGGGCTTGGTCGGTGGGGGCGAGAGCGACCAGGGAAATGGGGAATGGGAGCGGGCAGCTCGTGGAGTGGAGGTGGAGGTGGAGGTGCTCTGCCAGGTGGGGCCACTGGAGGAATTTGGCTGCCCTCTTCCGTGCACGGGAATTGTTTTTACTGATTGGTTCACTGACAGACAGGTGGGGTAGGGGAGGTAGATGGATTGATCCCAGAGATTCAGAGTTTCTACTTTTTCTACTAAACTATAATAAGCAGTTAATTAATTACATAGGGAAGACGACGATAATATGATTTTACTGGCGCGGGTAATAAAAAGATTTATAGGTGTCCTTCAAAAAAGATTTGTAGGTGTGTTGATGCAGCACTCGGGTCTAGTAAGGGCATTGTTCCTGTGCCCATCTTGCTGGGAACGTATCCTGTGCAAACCAAGTAAGCTGTGCAAACTTACAAACTTTCAATCAAGATCATAGGATCCTCATCCGATGGCTAGGGAGAGAGGTGGAGTAATTTTATAAAAAACCACCCGCCATTACCTTAGTAATCTCAGTTCTTTTTCAAATGACCCCTCCCTAATCTCCCGTCTGTACGTGAGTTGCTTTGTTTCTGCCCCGCCACCTCTTCGTTCTTCGGTACACGAACTCGCCGCCAATCGAAGCCACGCAATCCGACGACCGTGAGTCGCCGCCCGCCTCCATGTTCGCGAGCCCGGCAGCCGCGAGCCGCCCTCCGCCCTCGACCGCCGCGAGACGCCGTCGGCCCTCGATTGCCGCCGGCCCGCCGCGGGCGCCCTCGACGTTCGCGAGCCCGGCAGCCGCGAGCAGCCACTGGACCTCGACAGCCGTGGGTCGGCGCTCGCCCTCGAAGGCTGCGAGCCCCGCTCGCCCCGGACAGCCGCGCGAGCCGCCGCGGCCCTAGACGACCGCGAGTGTTTGGGCTCCTCGACGGCCGCAAGTCGCCGCTCGCCCATGAAGCCATGGACTCTGGCGCGCGCGACACCATGGACTATGCACTTTCAGAACCATGCAAGTTCAGATCACCAGAGTCATAGACAATGTAATCTTTTTTTGGCTTATCGTAGTCCTCTATTCTGAACCAAGTTCAGATCGCCATGGCTTATCATAGTCCTCTATTCTGAACCATGCACTTTCAGATCACCATAGAGTCAATAGACATTGCAATCTGAAAATATGTTGTACCTGTCAATTTTTGAAGCATTGCAATCTGAATTTTTTTAGTATAAGGTCTGAACTTTCTGTTAAGACATTGGAAACTGAAACCATGCACTTTCAAGTCACCATAGATATTGCAAGCTGAAATCGATTTCAGTTCATTCCATTGCAAATTCAGAAATACAAACATCCACACAGTACACATTGGCTAACCCACACATTACAAATTTTTTCATTCTTCAGACCACAGCTCCAGCAGGGTTCCATCTATCATGTACCTCTGTACTGACGGAAGCATGCAAGGCTTCCTGGTCGCTGGTGTACTGACGGAAGCATGCAAGGCTTCCTGGTCGCTGGTGTACAGTGACCATGCCTCCACCCTTTGTTGTGTCGATTGCCTCTAACATGGACCACCTCAGCCATCTCAGACCGCTTGTCGGGGTTCGCATCGCAGCAATGCTTCATCACATTTGCTAAAGAGCTTGGGCAGCAACGCAGTATCTTACCTGACAAATCAGCTCCTTACCTGACAAACAACACAAGCTCCTTACCTGACGAAATAAAGAGGTGGGAGAGGGATGAGCGCCACCAGTGAAACTTAGATCAGGACTGAGAGGATGGGGTCCAACGCTGGGGCTGTACTCGCGACTCAGCAGCTCGACGAGGACGCCGGCTGGTCTCCGGCCGCCGCGACGAGGGCCGGCTACATCCAGTAGAGCGCGGTGGCGGCGGAAAGGGAGGAGGAGGGGGAGAGCGACGGGAGGGGAGGACGAGGAACACGAGCAGCGCAGCGGAGGTGAGCACCAGCAGCCGTAACGAGGAGGTAGCTCTTGGCGGCGACGGAAGGGGAGACCCAATCGCAAGATTGGGGATCTCGGCCTCCGGCGGGGTGGGGGCGCAGGGGGTTTTGCAAAAGTGACCGGGGCTGGCGGGCGGTTTATGGTAAAAACGTCTCATCTCTCTCCATAGCCATTGGATGGGCATCCTGAGGTTCTCATAAAGAGTTTGCAAGTTTGCACAGGTTGTCTGGTTTGCATAGGATACATTCCCCATCTTGTTACTCCTTGTGCATGCCAAATAATTCATCTTCTCGCTGAGTGGTACAGGGATTTCAAATACCACCAACTACAGTTTGATTCCAAAAAACAGTAGCCAGCGAATTTCTTGTGCAGGGTTTGGTTTACATGGCTCACATGGAACTGAATCTTAAATTCATTTTTCATAAACTTTTTTTAGGGGAGGAAATTAGATTTTTCATAAACTTCATTGCCAAGAGAAGGATAGCAGTAGTGTCAGGCATACACAGAATGAAGTCATAAACAGCTCCAATAACTCAAAATGAAAACCCTGAACATCGATCATGCTTCACGATGGCATTTGGCGAGCTGTGACGGAGCATAATTCACCATCACCACGTGCAGCAAGCTATATGGCCGCAATCTTGTTCCATTCAAACTGACAGAAACTCAGCTGCAGAACCTACTGATAACAGTTGATTTCTACCTAATTTGTTACTATTCTGTGGTAATTGGAACGACCACCAGTACAAAATTCAGACAGACACCATACCCTTCGGCACTGCTGTCACAATGGACAACAGAACTGTACTACTGACCTGTAATTCTTTTGAAGATATCAATGAAAGTTTTTTTTTTCCTTGAGGTATACCTGTGCACAAACTAAATAGCCAAAATGGTCATGTTCTTGTCCCCACTGTATATTTTTACAATGGCTATGAAATTTAAATCTAACTGACGCTTCATGATTCTTGATACACACATTCAGCACGAGTAACCATGATTGGCCAAGGGAGTTGCCACTAGCCAACCTTGTTTCATTATTAGGTTCAGCTCCGTGATATAGCATGGACAGCTTCAGCTAGAAAGTAACTTCAACTCAAAACTTAAACTATCCCATGGTTTATAACTCAATTATTAGTTTGTCATCAAGGATTCCACAAACACAGTTTTTTTTAGAAGATACGAACACAATGATTCATTATCAAAAAAATGAACACAATGATTGTTTGTTCAATGATCCTGTGCCCAGTAGTTTCAAGATCCACATATACTCAGAAAACAAATGTGTGTATTTCTCTCCTTGTGGCTTACACCTGAGGCTCAAGTCTATAAAGATTACAGTTTTGGATACTGGATTATTCAGGAAAAAATATATCATAAGAAGTTAGTAGATGCTTACTGAAGAAACTTCAAGCCACAAGACATAGGCAGCAATAACATGCCACCTATGAAATTTTCAGGGGTTACCACTTAAAACCTTATGAACAAGCACAATAGAATATGGCATCCATGATGAAGCTAGCAAACTCAAGCGATGACCTCTTTAAGCAAAACACAGACCAATAAACTAAGATCAGCAGTAGCCTCTTTATGCTAAATATCACAAAAAAGGGCTTCTACTTTTCACCGACTTGAGACCAATAGGGAAGAGCCTATCGTCCACCCACAAGATTATGACACTGCCACCATAAGCAAAGGTCTTTTGTCCGTGTATATATTGTGTGGGCTCAAGATTCACAAATGTATATAAAGCATCTTGACCCTGGATGCTTACCAGTTACTAGGCTGGCCACAAAAGTAGGTATCACAACAGGTAATTCAGTAAATTAACAAGTCTATGGCTATCCAGTCTATGGCTATCCAACTGATTAGAATCCAACAAGATGTTTAATAGCTTACAGACAAGCCCAGTAAAACATGAACCAACGATCAAACTAAGAAGTTTAAGAGAAACTCTAAGACAAGAAAAACAAAGAAACCTTGAAGGCTAGCACCTATTGCGGTAATGCTAACAGTCCTGTCCCACTCCCAACATAGATGTCATGTGATTTACCATTACCACTACCCAATTTTCCCTTGATCAAGAAGCTCTCACATGATCACCTTGAGTTTGTCATGTACTTGAGCCACCTGGTCCATTGCCTCCACAAGCTGCTCCCAATGCTACAAAAGTTTACATGTTTTATAATAACATCAGCTGATTAAAGAATCAACAAACTTGCTTCTAATGCGTGATTATTTCTCAAAAGGCTAACAGAAGAAATTCATAGCAACTGAAATTAACAGAAAATCTAGCACAAACCCATTTAGAGACATTACAAATATATCCACCATTTTTACGAGATATGTATACCATTTTAGTACCGTTATCACCATCTATTTGTGTGTTGTTAAGTCACAATGACGGATCAGAGCTAACAGATGAACAGGATTAAAGATGACATGACACATCTGGAGTGCAGACAAACACTCATCAAAGTAACAGAACATTTAGGCTGAGGCTAAGAAGCCATGACCCTACCATCCAAGCATAACATGCATAATGGATGAATAAATTCCTAGGCACATGCCACCAGTTTCAGAGATGGTCCACAATAATGAAAGATTTAGGTAGGAATGTATGATCAAACCAATTTGATATCAGATTAGGTGACATTCTGCTTACACCTAAATTCATTATTCTTGAGTGACTGAGCCTAGATTTCATGTTAGTAAAACATTTCTCATGCTGAATATTAGAAAAGTAACAAAACCAAGGTAAGTACCTGGTGTGTAAAAACTCATGTAAGGAAAAATAGTGCAGAATCTTCTGCCCTCACATATCGTCTTCACCTAATAGGTCTTCAGATCAAATGTGAAGAGCACATTATCTTTCCCTGACTTTAAGGAAATGACACTGACCTCATCCGCAATGTCAACCAGCAAATCAGGTAAGGTAAATATGGCATCACTACAGAGCAGCATTTCAAGATCGATGACTCTGTTTTGTGTCCATCCAGCATCTACTCCAAGACCATCCTTCCTCGACCACATGTAGAGCTTGGATTCATGTAGGGTGGCAACTCCAAGCCCTCCATCCACCATGGTTATGAGTACATCACAGTCCCTATGGATGTGCGGTAGATCAATTACAGACTTTTCATGCAATTCCAACTCATACTTTAGAATCATGTTTCCTCCACGGTGAAACCCAAAGTAGAGTGCATTCCCCACAAGCGCGCTACGCTTGAAAGCCTGCACGTAGTCCAAAAGGGTATGCCGATGAGTGTAGACTGGATCGCTCCACGTAGCAGTACCGGACGAGTAGGTAAAGATGAGGATCGTCGCACAAACATCGGTGCACACAAAAACCACGAGGGAGGGTCGACGGTGGCAATCAAGGTGGTCGCACCTGCCATGGGCCGCGCAGAGAACTGCCGCGTTCCAACTGACCAGGGACTCCAACAGCTTGGGGAAGGGCAACTTCCTCTGCTCGTCGGCAATGGGGTCCCAAATCACCAGGGCGTTCCCCGGCCCGGCTCGCAGGAGTACACACCCGTGGCGCGCATCGAGCACCAGGCAGTCTCTGCGGTGGGCAACCGGCGGGCAGGAGGCGGCTGTGCGCACGAAGCTGGCCCTCAATCCGTTGCAATTGGTGAGGCTGCTGTAGAGGAGCCCCAGCATTGGGGGCGCGCGGTGGAGCTCGCGGAACCTGCGCCGGAAGCCGGCGCCGGAGACGAGGCGGCGCCATTGCTTGCAGACGAGGGCGGCGCGGACGAGGAGCGCGGGATCGTGCGGCGGGAAGCGGAGGAGGATCTCCTCGATCAGCTCCTCCATCAGGGCCGCCGACGGCGGCGGCGGCGGCGACGGCGGCGGCATCCTGGATCGCAGGTGGAGGCGCGAGGGTGAATTTTTTTTATTTTTGACCCTTTTTTATAATATTTATCAAAATGACCTCGAAACTTTTTTTAAAAAAAACTAACCCTTTTGGTGGCGCCTCCACGCGAGGCGCCACAATTCAATACTGTGGCGCCTTGCATGGAGGCGCCACAGGGTGGGCCCGGGTCAGAGCCGGACAGGGGGCCGGGCTGACGTGGCAGGCGCTGTGGCGCCCCCAACGAAGACGCCACAGTGTGGCGCACACATGCAAGGTGCCACACTGTGGCGCCTACAGTGGAGGCGCTACAGTGCTGTTGCGTGCACAGTGCTGATCCAAGGTCAATGCCAGCTTTTCTGTCAGTGCTGTTCTGGACAGTGCACAGTGCTGTTGCGTGCATATTTCTGTCAGCTTTTCTGGACACAGTGTGTGCATCCGTAATCTATGCATCTGCATGATACTCGATGCCAAATATAATGGCCGGTTTCTCATGCTTACCGGCTTCTTACATGCCATTTGAAATCTCATGCTTACCGGCTTCTTAGAAATGCAGTAGCACATGACCTCATCCTTTCTTATCTTATACTATTACAAAATAGAAATGCCTAGTAGCATTGCACATAAAAGCACTAGTCAAGTGCACCGAGCAGAACCAAATCTACTTTCAGCATAAGAAAGTACTACACAAGTGCCTTGTTACTACTCCATATACACATAAAATTTTGCGGTCATTTTGATAAATATTATTAAAAAAGATCAAAAATAAAATAAAAATTCATATGACTTACGGTATATTTAAAGAACAAATAAAGTGTCTTGTCTTATTGCAAAGTCAAATGGTGAACATAAGAATATATAGTGTCTTGTCAGGCATATATTCTTTTGCTTGATTTCATATATAATTTAGCACATGTCAAAGTCACCCGTGATCTTGATTTGATCAGCAATCTTGAAACACAGGCGACACCATCTGGAAAAAAGGAATATTTATAAAATGGTTTCTTCATTGCAGTTTGCCAACTTCAGTTGTCCTTTTAAAAGCCCAACTTGGATTTAATTTCCTGATCACGTCATGCATGTTCATACTTATTGTCAAAGTAAGTAAGTACTTGCCACTATTACTTCCAAAAAACAGTATTTAAATTCTGGAACTACCTGTTTGATGCAGGGCGTCAAAATGGTCCTAAGGTTTAGCTGTAGCTTTATACCTGATATGAACATAATATCGCCATTAGTGTGCTCATCATCCTGATCTTGGATCATCAGAGAGAAACCGGCCTATATCTGGCATCGAGTATCATGCAGAGGCATAGATCATGGATGCACACACTGTGTCCAGAAAAGCTGACAGAAATGTGCACGCAAGCAAAGCCTCGTGCACCGTCCCGAGCACCGCATAAAAGCCGGCATCGACCTTGGATCAAGCTCGTGCACGCAAGAGCACCGTGGCGCCTCCACTGAGGGCGCCATAGTGTGGCGACTTGCATGTTTGCGCCACAGTGTGGCGCCTTGCATGGAGGCGCCACAGAAGCTCGCCACGTCAATGGACGACCCGATCCGGTTCGATCCGGGCCCACCCCGTGGCGCCTCCATGCAAGGCGCCTGAGTATTGAATTGTGCGGTCGCGCGTGGAGACGCCACCAAAAGGGTTAGTTTTAAAAAAAATAAAAAAACGCGGTCATTTTGATAAATACTTTAAAAAAAGGGTCAAAATTGAAAAAAAAATTCGCGAGGGTTTGCTGAACGGAACGGACTGAAGAACAGGATGCTCGGTTCAGCAGGCTGCTTCCCCACACGGCCCAAGGCCCAGCTAGGCTGACTTGTGGGGCCCGACAGGCAGCGACACTAAGGTGACCAGTAGTCGCTGAAAATACACGTTGTGAATGAAAAGATTTTTTTTAAAAAAATCACTTCATCAATGTGTCTGGAATGTGACCGTCCAACATTCTCCAGTCTCAATGGGATAGTTTCTGTACTCTTTTTTTTTTAGAACACGCTTATGCGCGTATAGTTTCTATACTCTTAAACATTGTATACATGTAACCATCTCTTAATGTAAGTTTTTTTTTTCAAAATATGTTTTGTCTAATCACGTATATCATCTACCTATGGTATCCCCCTATATGTTGATTCATGTGTAGGTATGGTTTTTTAGGCCACTCTCAGTAAGTTTAATAAACATTAAATAAAGAGTAAAATGCACCGTAGGTACCTAAACTATTGACGTTCTCCCATCAGCATCAACTTTTAAACTATCCGAGTATCTAATCTATTGTCGGCGCGCACCAAAAGTTCAAAGGCAGCCACGTCAGCCTAAATTTTACATAAACCCCCCTCGCTCATTCCTTTCCTCACTCTCTACTACATCCATCCTCTTCTACCGCTGCAAAACAGAGTACGCTGGAACCCAAAACAGAGCAACACGGACCGCGGCTCCAGAAATGGCACGCGCTGCCGATTTGGACAGAGAGGGAAGCCGGGACTGGGTCCAAACAGAGCGCAAGAACGAGTCGCAGGCATCTGTGCAAAGTAATTGGACAGAGATGGACAGGAGGTGGAGGATTTTGCCGGTAAGCGGAGTCTTGCCGCCGGTGAGGCCATCGCGCCGGCGACGCTGCAGCGACGACGACACGCAGGATCTGCTCAGCACAGCCGCGCCGCCGGCCTTGGCCGCCAGCATGCCGAGGCTGTCGATGCACATGAGCGTCGTGGCACGACCCGGCGGCTGCTGCTGGTGTTCACGAATGAGTGTAGCCACCCCCCCGTACTCTTCCATGCCCAGCTGCACCACTGCGAATAGCGCCAGCACCATCGACACCTCGTCAGGTTGCACCCTGCGCTCAGCATCCGCCGGAACAGCCGCAGCGCCTCGCCGGGCCGCCCGTGTTGCGTGTACCGCGCGGCGCCGCCTGTGCTGCGTGTACCCGTCCATCATGGCATTCCAACAGATGAGGTCCTTCTGAGTCATCTCGTCGAATAGGCTGCGCGCGTCGCCGAGGTGGCCCATCTTGGCGTAGCAGGTTAGCATTGCCGTCACCGACACCACGTGCATGTCCGACAGCATCCCGTCGAACAGCACGCGCGCCGCCGCCGCATCCTGGCGCGTGTGCCCAGCAAAGCACGGTCGTCACGTACGGCTCGCCGGCGAGCCACAGCTTCACGGTGTACCCGTGCAGCGCGCGCCCGACTCCTACCGCGAGGCCGCCGCCGCCGCACGCGGGGAGGGACACCGAGAGGGTGTGCGCGGTGGGGAGGAGGCCGTGGGACAGCAGTATCTCAGAGAGGAGCGCCAGTGCCGCGTGGTGGTGGCCACGGGAGGAGTGCGCGTGGATGGCGGAGGTGTAGAACACGGCGGTCAAGTCAGGCGTGGGGCGGAGGAGCGCCACGGCGAGGTCCGGCCTGCCGGACACGGCGTACGCGCGCTGGAGCCGGAAGTCCACGACTTTTTCCTGGTCCACGCCGGCGCGCACCGTCACGGCATGGACCTCGGATGCGCGGCACACGGACGAGCAGCCCGCCAGCAGCGCTGCCGCGCGGTCCGCCGTGAGGGCGCCATGCTGGACACTGCCGCCGGATGATGGTTGTACTGGTTAGTAACGAACAGAGTTTTCAGAGGGGGGGTTTTGAAAAATTGGTCATGACGTGGCAGCTTTTGAACCTTTGGTGCGTCCCGGCAATAGATCGCACTGGATAGTGTTTGGAAGTTTAGCACTGGATTTAAAAACGCCATAGTTTAGGTAATCCATGGTGCATTTTACTCTTAAATAAACTAACATAATGTAGTATGGATAAAGAGAGTCACGAAAGTTTGATATGAATGGAACTTTTTTATGTTATTTTCAACACATAATAAAACTAAAAACTGAAAAATGAAACTCATGCGATTGACCTTATACCTAAAAACCATTTCCTCCTCTATCTTTATATTAATTGTGATGTCACATACTCACATCATCATTTTGTTTAGTTGAGACCACGTAGACTTTAGGTTGAAACAACCCTTAGGGATGAGGAACTTGCATTGGTTAGGCAACGCTCCTAGATGTCCGGCAAGGATATGTTGACTCCGAGGCTTTCATTCAAACAAGTGTCTAGAAACTAAATTCTTGTTTTTATGTCATATTAATCAATGTTTTAAAGGTTAACAGGATATGAGATGCTTTTATCCAACCAAATCCTTAGAAGCAATATTTATTTTTTTAATTTAACCATTTTAATTAAAATTTTAACAATAACTTGGCCTA
Source organism: Themeda triandra (assembly GCA_018135685.1). Classification (NCBI taxonomy): domain Eukaryota; kingdom Viridiplantae; phylum Streptophyta; class Magnoliopsida; order Poales; family Poaceae; genus Themeda; species Themeda triandra. Next base: position 129,488 of record JAENPR010001619.1, read on the forward strand.
CATTTCCTCTCGACTAAACCTAAAACAACGCCTAGCATCTCGCTGGCCTAGGCATCCAATAAAACTCTAGACATGTCTAGGTAGTGCACGTAGGCGTGAGGCAATGCTTAAGTGACATAGAAACATGAAAAAAATGGTAGTTTGTGTGGTTGTGAGGGTTAGAGGGCAGGAAAAAAAAAGCATATCTAAGAGCTGGAGAAAAGGGAAACAAGATGTGCGGGGATCAAAATTGCAAGTATTTTCACCACTTCTTTGCAAATTTGCAAAAAAATGAAATTGAAATTGACTTGATGTGTGACAACTCCTTTTGAGATTGAAGTGGGGCATCTAAGCCATATGAGTTGCCAGAAAAAATAAAAATAAATGAAAAGCACAAACAATTAATCTACGAGTCGACCCCTTCTCACTTCTGTTCCGTTAGATATTACATATTAGGCCCAATCACGGTTTTTTTTTTTTACCGCCCGGTAAATCACGGTTTTTAACTCACGTTTAGAAGTTTGAAAAAAAAGAAAAATAAAAAATACACATCCGGCCCGTTAAGGCCCATTAAATCATTAAGGTTAAAACATACTAAACACACTCAAATTTGAGTAATTTTGACATCATTGGATTAAAAATCACAAGTATTTTTAGGAATTTTTTTAGCATTTTTTCTAAAAATATAAATTTGAATTTTGAAAAAACCGTCAAACCGCTCAAACCGGTGGTAACCGGAGCCGAACCGAACAACGGTGAGGCTTGAATTCAAATTTGGGTTTGAGCGAAGGGGCGGTTATCGTACAAACACGCCGGTTTATCAAACCGGAGCGCACGGCGGTCGGTTCAAAACGGTCGGTAAAAAAACCCAGGGCCCAATACATATCCGCCACGCCGCTCTCCGTTCCCGTCCCATTCGCCCAAATTTCAGAAAAAAAACCAATCGTCCAATTCCTCAAACACCTTCCGTGCGCGGCGCCGCGGCGGAGAGCTCGATGCCGCCGAAGCACGGCGATGGCGCGGGCCGGTCCTCGTATGTGCTCGTGCTCCGCGAGCACGACGAGGAAGGTTCTGGATACTCCCTAGAGCTCGCCCCTCTTGCGGCCGGCGACGCGCCCCCGCGCGCTGGAGGTCGCGCTTCGACTCGGGAGGAGGCGGAGGCGGAGGCGGCGGCGGCGACGGCGACGAGCGCGGGTACGGGTTCCCGCGTTCAAGGGGGCTTCCAGAAGAGGGAGGAGGTGTCCGGCGGCGCGCCCTCGCGTGCTCAAGGTCTCGCATCAACTCGGGAGGTGGCGGCGACAACTACTTCTCGCGATGGCAGAGACAGCCTGACGAGGGAGGCGGCGACAGCGGGGGGTCGGCCGCGCCGCCCGCGTGGCTCTCACGCTCGCGCCCCTGACTCAGCCGTGGTGGATGTGGCGGTGGGTGGCCCGCACAGCGGCGACGGGGTGAGCTGCGGGAGGGACTTCACGGTCCAAGTCGGCGACGATGAGGGGGACCGCATTTTACGCGAGATGCGAGCCATGCTTTTTTCTCAGCCCGAGCAATCTGAAGATACATACCAACAGCAATCAGAAGGCTCGTCGCGAGCGTCAAGTTCTCATACCGGTGTTCCTGTCCACTGAGAAGAAGGGGAAGAAGGTTCGATTGCTCTCTCCCCTTCCAATTCATTCACTTGAACATGCTTTGCCAAGGTCGCCTGCGCTACTTCTTTAGCCTTTATAAAACTGATCATTGCATTTATTTCCTCAGACTTCCCTAACACTACCATGCACTTGGAAGCTATACTAGCGAATCTGTTATCCTCTACATTTTGCAATATAGTAATAGGATTACACATCATACCATGGGAATCATCCCTTGCCGCTTGTCTCTCCTCTTTCAGCAGTACTGGCGTATTAGTCCAGTGACTCCCCCCCACACCCCACACACACACACACACACACTTCCTCTTCTGTCCCTGAGTTCAGTACTGCTACTGCCCTCCTCTCCACACATCCACCTCCATCAACTCCCCTTCCCCATCCATCTTCAGTTATTTCCCCCTGTTCAGCACTAGTCCAATCCATTCCCACCTCAGTGTTTTCACTAACACCAGTGACCCCTCTTCCCCTAAGCTTCCCCTTGGTACATGAACATAGGAATATTGGCATATCTTGGATTTGCTGTAAGATGGAGCTGGTATTAGGCATATCTTAGAGTTGCTCTAAGATAGGCATATAGGGGATTGACTAATAAGTTCTTTTATATTCATGGTATCTTTCTTATACGAAATAGATGCAGTGATTCAAGCAATACCCAGCAAAATTTATATTTAGTTATTACTTGT